>ABLG01000001.1:0-237641 GCA_000172435.1 Meloidogyne hapla | reverse complement strand
AAAGAGAAGCAGAAATAAATGAAAAAAATAAAAGGTTTGGTTTTATTTAAATTAATTAATGTTTTAATTAAATTCTGATTAAATAATTAATTAAAACATATGTTTTTCAGAACCTACCACAACATCGCTTCAAGTCTCTGCCAAATATGTTGTGATGGAAAACTTCATTGGCGTCATATTGATTTTGCGCATAGTCTTTTAAGCCTTTTGCTGCGTCGTGACATCAATTTAGAATCCAATATTGTTCTTCATTTCTTCCAACTTTTGACTTCCGATTCTATTAAAACAAGAAAATTGGCTATTAGTTTTTGTGCTTCTTGGTTTAAAATTAATAGGCAAAAAGCAAAGAAAATTGTTAAAAATGTCCAATTGGAAGGAAATACTGGGCCAAGTGCCAAATGGCCTATCAAATTTGGAATTAGAAAGGATAACAAATTTCTTCTCTATGATGCGGATAAATTAGGTATGAGGAAAAAAATCGTTATTTTGAATATCTACATTTTCATTTCAAACTCGGTAATAGGTAAAGCACAAATTCCATAAAAGTATTTAAAACCCAATCAAATAAAAAAATTTCATCTTCAAGAAGAATGGGTGGAAGTTTAGGATTTAGTCTGGGTTGTACTTTTTTGCCAAATTATTATTTAGTATTTGTTTTATTTTTAAATACTATTGATTTCAATATTTTTTGAATAAAATTATTTTATTTTTATTTAATTATTTCATTTAAAAATGTTCGATTAATTCGATAATTAATATTTTTTTCATTTTTTAAATTAATTTCTTTATTATTTTCCAACGTGAATTAATTTTTGATGACTTTTATTTTTTCGTTTTCCAAAATATTTTCTAAAAAAAGAATTTTTTTGCCTGAATACAATTTCATTAAAAAAATATTTCTTTCGATTCAAAGGAAAAAATAATCCTTTATTTGAATTTTTTTTTTCTGAATCTTTGGGAATATAAAATAACAGTAAAAACAGTCCAAGTCCACACTAGTAAATTAGAAAATATTTTTTCTTTCCTTCATAGGAGACGTTCTCTTCATTTTTTTAATTTGCGCTTTATTATGCATTCTCTAATGGTCTTTTTTTCTAATTTTTCATTTTTGTCTTTTCTCTTTTCATAATTTTATTTTAAGAAAATAAATCATCATAAATTTATTTTTTGATTATAATATTTTTGATGATTTTTTAATTTTATTTTTAATTTTTCAGAGAAAATATTTATTAAAAGCTTTAATCGTGGATTCTTCAAGTGTGTCAATCTATTCAGAAGATAGCGATTTTGACGATATTGATTGTTATTCAGACACTGCAGATATATTTGACGAAATTATGGATAATGAAGATTCTGATAATGAAATTGGTGATTCTCAGGGTTTGCAATTTTTTTTTAATTTTAATTTTTTTGATGGGTTTATTGTGACATTGTGTTGGTAATTAAAATCGATTGCGGGAGTAGAACTGGGCTGAATAATATTTTTAACTAGCGTGAGCCTAAACCTGATGGCGACTCCCCTCAAAAATTTTTTTTAAAAATAATAAAGTCTTTGGACAAAGAGCCAAGCCGAGCATTTTAATGAATTTTGACTCCCTCTTGTAAACTTATTGCCTATTTTAATTTATTGACTTCTCATTTTTTAGAAGATGTTTCTCAATTCCAAAGAATTATTTGGCAGCACCGCCTCCTTCCTTACCAAGCGGAATTAGAAAAAGAAGCGGATCATTACTTTGCAAATATCAAATCGGGATTGGCCTTTTCCGTGTTGATGAGAGATGCTAGACCAGGACTTGTTATTTGGGTATATGAATTGGACAGGTTTTGAATTATTTTTGAATTTTTGGGGTTTTCTTTAGTTGGATGGTCTCCCTCGATCTTCCTCCAAAAAAAAATTTTTAAATGCTCCCATTGGTCTCCTATCTATTTTTTCAACTTTTTTCGATTATTTGAGTCTATTTTGAACCTATTTTATTCATTTCTTTTGACAGATTCATCAAATTGTACTCTTTCCGCTTCACCAAAACTGACCACGTCAACATGCTTAAATTGCTCTACAACGCCCTTATAATGAAAGACTTGGATTTCCGTGCTGTCAAAGTGCTATGTTGTTCAATCCGATTACTTTTAGCGTAAATTTATTTTTATTTTAAAGATTTTTAGTTGAAATAGGGGTTTGAATTTGAACTTAGCTGGGAAATATTTTTGCGGAAGAAATTTGCGGATTTTTGCAGAAATAACGCAAATCACTTATAAACTCGTTTTCTATGCTTATTAAGATTCTTTATCATTAAACTTGTTCTAAATATTCAAAAAATAAAAATTTATAGTCGAAAATCAATCATCTCTCGAAGCGATGTTAAATTCGATTGGCGCCCTCTCTACGATTTATATGTTCAAGTGGCTTATAAAAATCTGGAAGAGGTTTTTTGAATAAATTTTAGATTTTAAATTATTTATATTTTCTTAGGATGGAGTTTTTCTAATTCCCGAAGATTTAAAGAAAATTCTGGCTTCAACAATTATTGAGTGTAATCGATTTTTTAATGATTCAGCAACACAGGAGATTCTTGATGAGGTTATTTTTTAAAGTTATTTTTGGGTTACTTCTTTATTGGAAGATTTGTTTTTGCTAAATTAAATATTTTGCGATGGAGGGGGTCGGAAAAAACATTTTTGATATTTTGTTGCTATTTTTCTTTGTCTAAAATGATGAATTTACCCACTACATATCTTCTTTTTATTGAAACTGAATGAGTTGTCAGTTGGTGTAGTTAGTAAAGCGTTAGCCTTTGGGTGTTAGGTTGTGGGTTCGAGTCCTTTACCTTCCAAATGATTTTTATTTTAATGAAATTAATTTTTATAAAATTCTATATCGTAGATTTGTCTTCTAAAAATATTTTTATTTAAAATTCAACAAAAAATTTGATTTAAATACCTAATTTAAAAAATAATTTTTTTTAAAGGTTCGCCCTTATTTCTGCCCTTGGGATGACAGTTCACTTAGAGGATTCAAAATATTGTCAATCTTTTTACCTACATGTCTAAGCGATGCAGAAAATGATCAATTTGGAGCTAAATTATGGATTGATGAATTATTATTTTGGCTTAAAAGTCCAGGGACTTTGGAACGTCAAAATATTTTGAATACTTTTGCAAGGTTTTTAATTTTTAAGACTCAAAAAGTCAGAATTCTAATTATTTTTTATTTGACAGATTAGCAAAAGATAGCCCTGGTTATTTCGACTTTTCTCCTTATTTTAATGATTTGTTCACCTTTTTGTTGTCGTCCCTCAAAATTGAAATTGGTGTTGACAGAATTGTTGCATCAAATAATGGTTCTAATGAATTCTCTGCATTGGCGCAAATCTTTGCTTATTCGTTTGGGATGGCTGGAGACAAGTATTTTTTTAATTTTTTAATAATATTTGGTTTAGTTTTGGGTTATTTGGGGAATTATAAGGGGAATTTTTAATGAAATTAATTTTGGGGATCAATTGTCATCTTTCGGAAATTGTTCATTTTTTAAATTTTTTGTTGACTTTTTTTGATGTTCTCCTTGGTGTTGATTCAGTAATTGATTTTTTAATTTTAAAAAATTTATTTTCCTTTCAAAAAAACATTTTATTGATTTTTTGACACGCCTGGTTTATTGATGACTCCCTCAAATTTTGACTATAAATATTTTTCTTATTTTTTCTCATTTATTCAGAATCCAAGAATGTATTTCGCAATTATTCCTTTCTCTTGAAAGCTATTTCCATCCTTCCAACACTGGTCAACATACAAAAAATCTTTTAAATTTTCTTCATAAATTGTGTCTATCCTTCCTCAACAGAGTCTCTCGAGAGCGTTTTCATTCAAAAAAATTTGTTAATCAGGTTTATTTCAAAAATTAAATTTCTCTTTATTTTTATATTTTTTTAGGTCCCCGAAAGTATAAAAATTACTGATGGTCAAGTTGACATTTTTGTTAAATCAATTTTGCCCTGTTTAGAATATTCTGCTTTTGCTAAACAGAGTGATGATTCTGTTCCTTCAATAATTCGTTTATTAGCGTTTTTGTCGCCTGGAATTATTCTTCCGTTTGTTTTGGATTTGTGAGTTTTCTTATTTTATTTTTTGAGGCTTTCAAAAATAAATGGAGCAAAAATTGGGGAATTACGACCGAAATTTTAATATTTGGATGAATTGTATCCATCGCTTTTTACTAGAATTTAACAATTTTAAATGTAAAAATCTTTATTTGGCACTAGTTGAGGATATTCCACAGCTCCTCGTTGATTCGCAAGTTCAGTTTTAGGTTCTTTTTGAAAAATTAAGTGAAAGTTTAATATTTGGGTTAATTGTCATCTATCGAAAAATTGCCAATTTTTTACTTTAAAAAGTTTTTTTTTAATTTCTGGGGAATTGATGGACTGTTTTCTTGATTTTTCTTATTCTCATTTTCTAGAGTCTATCCATCACTACAAACATTAACTGAACCTCACCGTTTGACCCAATCCCTTCAAATTCTCTCGCGTGTCTGTGTGGTAATTGCACGTGATCGTCTGCCAAATATTGGTGAAAATGTTCAGCGCTTGCCTGTTAAGAGTTTAGAGGATTTTGAAGCAAATAAAAAATCTTATCGAAGACATGCTATAATTTTGATGAATAATTTGTTGCCAGGATTAGATATTAATGATGCTGCAAAGTGTGGACTTGTATTTCAGGTTTGTTTTTTAAATTTTTTTTTATTTTATGAGGAAAAATGGCGGGATTTATACTAGTTTTGACTGAGATAACCTAAATTCCTGGTATTTGCCTGATTTTTCTTTATGCGGACATTTTCTTGCGGAGTTTGCATTAAAACGTGTGTTTTGTCCGCAAATAAAATTTTTCCGATAAAATAAAAAAAATTTTCCGCAAATAAAATTTTTGCGGAAATCTGTCCATGACTGATGACTTTCTTTTTTCTCTATTTTTATTAAAACAATAATCATAGCAAAAACTTGTTTTATTTTTCAGATCTTAGCAATTTTAATGATGCTAATCCCTGTAGTTGATTGTTCCCAAGCTCCTCTACAATGCAAAGATTTAACACCAGAAGAAACAGATTTATGTTCTGAAACAGCTTCATTTGAATTTTTTGTTGAAGAATTGATGAGAAAAATCTTCTCGATGATTGTTTTGCTGGGAAGCAGTGTCAGTGACAGACAGGATTTGGCTTCAACCAAAAGTGCTGGTAAAAATATGGAAGAATTGGTAATCGAAAAGGGTGTTCTACTTGTCTTCCGTTCGTTGGTGAGAAACTGCAGCTCTTCGTTTTACAATGTAAATTATTTATTTTAAAATTATTAGAAACAATTTTAGGCCTTTAAGATTCAATTATCAAAGTAAAGTCAAAAAATCGACTAAAAATAAGTTTCTTACTTAAGTCAAAATTAAAAGAAATTATTTGTTGTTGTGTGTGGTGTAATGGTTTAAGCTCTCGTATTAGTTGACATAATGACTGGTTCGAAGCCACTAACGATTAGTTGATTAATTTTTTCTATTTAAAGGTTTAGAAATGTAAAAAAAAAATCTGACAATTTTTTAGGTTTCGATAATTTTTTAAAACTTCTATTTTTATTCTAAAATGGATTTTCTTTAATTTATTTTTTTATTTTTAAAAATCAATTTTTCAGCACATCACCGAACAATTTTTCAATTTTGTTAATGAACATTTATTCAATTCAAAACCAGCAATGGATGCAATTACAAAAATGGCTGGATCGATTGTTGGAGTATGATTAATTATTTTTTAATAAAAAATTGGTTTTTTTATTTTTTTAAGAATAACCCACAAGTTCAATTCCCTCGTTTCTTCAATTTTGCTGTTAAAATGTTTGAAGAACATTATCACGGTTTTTTAATTTAAATTTATTTTTAATGATTTTTATTAAGGTTTAGAGGTTTTTAATTTAAAAATTAATTTTTTTCTAGTTGGTTCTGAGTTAGAAGAAGAGGTTGATAGAGCTTTAATTTGGTACGTCACTTTTGCAGCAGAACTGGTCCGCAACTCTCCTGGGCATATAATTATGGAAAATAGAAAATTGATTGATCCTTTTATTGCAAAAATTTTGAAGTTTAAATCTCCTAATATTTTTAAGGTTTGTTGAAAATTTTTGTTGATTTTTTTAATTTTTCTAGTTGGTCGCTGTCTTTGCTCAAAATGTTCTTCATTCAATCTCTGCAATTTACCCAATTCAAAGTTCATTGCGAGAACGTTATGATCAACCCTTTGACAAATTTCTGCCATTAAGGGTGACTTTTCTTTAAAAGATTTTTTTTATTTTCTAAAATCTTGTCCGCATTTTTTCTCCGCAAAAAATTTTTAACGAAAAAAAAATTTAAAATTTCTTTTTAATTTTAAGCACTGGGCCGAACCAATAAATAAAGACAATTGGAATTTAAATTGGCATATTCCAACGGATGATGAGGTTTATTTTTAAAAAGTTTTATTTTTTATTAAATTTATTTTTAAAGGTTGAATATGCTTCCAAATTAATTGATCAATTTATTACTAATCCTTTGGAACAACTTTTGGTTAATTTTAAAGAAACAACAGAGTATATTTTTAGTTTTTCTTTAATTTTAAATTCTTGGATTAAATCATTTATTTTGATTTTGCGGATATCAATTTATCCGCATAACTTTAAAATTGTCCGCAAAATTGAAAATTTGTCCGCAAAAGGCTTTTTTCTATTTTTATTTCAAAAATCTAGAAAATTAGTGGTGCCTCATCAAAATTAGACCATTTACTTAATTCTCATCATTAATTTTCCTTTTTTTCAGCAAAGAAATCTTAAAAACTCTTAAAATTGCTCATAATGCATTGGTTGCGTGTGCTGATTTGTGTCCTTTTTTTGATGGAGAAGTTTTTCAACTTATTCCAATGGCTGTTCCTAATGTTGTATTGGACACTGTTACTGTTCCTCCTAATGTTAAAAGTTTGTTTTTAATTTTTTATATTTTTTAGAAATTTTTTTGTTAATTTTTAAAAATCGCTGTAAAATCTTTAATTATTTTTGATTATTTTGATGAAATTATAGTCGAAAAAATTAATCTATTGATATTGTTGTGATTTGGCCGATTGGTTAGTGTGTTGGGATTATTGGTGGGACCGTCAAGGTTCTAACCCTTTTGATGTTTTTTAATATTTTAAAGTTGTTCTCGCCTTCTATTTCATTTTTAATTATTTTTGACAAATCTTACTTCGATTCTATTTTGTAGAGAAAAATCTAGGATTCATTTTAAGACCTATTAGACTTTCTTTTACTTAATTATACTTTAAATTTTCTTTAAGGAATAACAGCTGCTGATGGAAGTAATTATCGAACCTATTTATTCAACATTGTTAAACAAATTGGAGATAAATTGTTAAAAGAAAGAGAAAATGATACAAAATCATCAATAGAGGTTTTTTTAAATTTTTATATATTTTTTAATTTATTTTTAAACATTTAGCTTCTTCATATTACTCGAATTTTGATTCATGAACGTGGTGCTAATTCGGTTTGAATTTAATTTTAAATTATTTTATGAGTGGGTGAGAACGAGATAGATGGGGAAAAATTAATTTTTTATTAATCAATTTTCTGATTAAAAAAATTTTTTTTTAGACCAACCATCAATACCAAGCAACTTCATTCCAAATGACAAAGAAGGTACTGAATGACCCATTACGTGGATTTTCCCAAACAATTGAATCAATTATGGAAGGAAGTGTTTCTTTAATGCATACGGTTTGGAATTTTTTTAAATTTACATTTTTTGGGAAGGACGTTCCTTCCAGCTTACTTGCCTATGTTCCCTTCACTCTATCATCTTTACTTTTTTATTAAAAAAAATTTTTTTCAGAAAAGATTGGTGCATAAACCTCTAGTAGGTCTTACTCCAACACATTTGGATGCTCTCCAACTAGCTTTTCGTTTTTCAACTTCAACTTATTCGCTTGTAAGACAGACAGCTCAAAAAATACTTGATAGTTCTTTTACTTGGTGGTCTTTCTCTTACAAACTATTTGTTGATGATTTGGTTAAATTGCTGGAAAACAAAACAAAAACTACAAATTATGAACAATTCAAGGTTTACGATTTTACTTTGGGGTTTTTTAAATTTTTGTTGATTTCCGCAATTTTAGTCCGCAAATTATTTTTTTAAACAAAATTTGCGTATTTTTTATTTTTAAAAATTTACTTTGTCAATTTTAGGGTGTTTTATATGTCCTTGCAAATGGAAAAGAAGCTTCTATTCTTACCAGACAAGTTTGACTTTTTAAATATTTTGCAGAATTTTTCAATTTTTTCAGGATTGGGAGGTTATTTCTAAAATTTGGCCAGCTTTGTGTCTAGCAGAATCACCAGACCCTAGCAAACAATCGATTGTTTCTCTCTTCGATTTCGTACAAGATTTGATAATCAACAATCATACTTCTTTCCAAATTGAATTTAAGGTTTAATTTTTTTAAAGGTTTTTGGGGTTGGGATGAATTGTCTTTCTTCTTTTTTAGGGTCTCTAATTTTAATAAATAAATTTTTTTAAAGTTCTCTTAACCAAGGCAATTGGTCCCACCTCTTTTTCCTAGGAATTAATTTTTAATTCCTATGTCCGCAAATTTTTATCCGCAAATTGTTTAACTGACTTGCGGACTTTTATTTTTAAAATTTCTAAAAAATATTTTTTCAGTTTCCAAACAATATTTTCAAATTTGCCGAGGCTCTAATTGAAGATTATGATGGAAATATTCACAAAGCTCTTCCTTTGGTTTCTAAAGAATTAATAAATGAGTCAATCAAAAGAGAAGCAGAAATAAATGCTAGAAATAAAAGGTTTGATTTTATTTAAATTAATTAATGTTTTAATTAAATTCTTAATTTTCCGGAAAATTCTTTCAAAGTGTTTTAATTATTTTTTTTTCCGGAAAACATTTTTAATTGAAAGTGTTTTATTTAACTTCTTGCTATTCCGGAAATTATTTTAATTAAATTCTGATTTAATAATTAATTAAAACATATTTTTTAGAACATACCACAACATCGCTACAAGTCTCTGCCAAATATGCTGCGATAAAGAATTACATTGGCGTCATATTGATTTTGCCCAGGCACTTTTAAGCCTTTTACTACGTCGTGACACCAATTTACAATCAAATATTGTTCTTCATTTCTTCCAACTTTTGACTTCCGATTCTATTAAAACAAGAAAATTGGCTATTAGTTTTTGTGCTTCTTGGTTTAAAATTAATAGGCAAAAAGCAAAGAAAATTGTTAAAAATGTCCAATTGGAAGGAAATACTGGGCCAAGTGCCAAATGGCCTATTAAATTTGGAATTAGAAAAGATAACAAGTTTGTTATATTTTTTTTTTGAATTTTGGTCTATTTTTATTTTTTTTTCTAGTTTTCTTCTCTATGATGCGGATAAATTACCTTCTGTTCAAAAAGACTGGGATACTGCTGAGTTCCATCATGTGAGAATTTTTTTTAATTTTAATTGAATAGTAAAACATGCTTTAATTAAATTCTGAATTTTTCCGGAAAAATGTTTTATTAAATTATTTTAATTAAATTATTATCTTTCCGGAAAATACAATAATTTGTTTTAAATAAATTCTGATTTTTAAAAGGATGTTTTATTTAATTTCTACTCTTTCCGGAAAAATAATTTCAGTAAAATGTTTTAATAAAATTCTGAAGTTTCCGGAAAATGTTTAATTTAATTTATATTCTTTCCGGAAAAAATTAAAATAAAAACCCTATTAAATTAAAAAAATTAATTTTCTAGAAACCTCATTGGGGATTCTACATTTGGCCTAAAGAATTTAAAGTTTATGCTTCTCCATCACAACAAGATTGGGCAAATCGTGAATACTCTCAATTTAATGAACTTGAAAAATCAATAATTACAATATTCAAAGATAAAGAATTTTTAAATAAATTTGTCACTCTTTATTCATTGGAAGATGAGGTTTTGCTTTGATTTTTAAATATATTTTATTAAATTATTTTTTAATTTTAGAAAGAAGATGAAGAATTTGATGCTGTTCATTTTTCTTTGTTTAATGTGAGTTTTTTAATTATTTAAATTTTGAGTTTTCCGGAAAACACATACAATAATTTGTTTAAATTAAATATTCTGTTTCCGGAAATGGTTTATTTATTTTATGATTTCCGGAAAACAATTAAAATAATTTGTTTTAATTAAATTCTGATTGTTCCGGAAATGGTTTATTTATTTTATTATTTTTCCGGAAAATATTTTAAACAATGTTTCAATTAAATTATGTGTTTTCCGGAAAACACTTAATAATATTAATTAAATATTTTATAATTATTTTTTTTTATATATTTTTGTATTTTAGCGTATCTTCCGTATTTTTAATGATACTCTTTTGGATGAATTTATTAATATTTTGGATCCTCTTCTTAAAGAGACTGATAAAGTAAAAAAATATTTTAATTAATTTTTTTTATTTTTTTAAAGGAAAGTTGTCAAAGATTAGCGTCAGAAATAATTGCTGGAATGGTTACTGGTTCTAAATTATGGAAATTTGAGAAAAGAGAAAAATTGTTAAAATTATTAATACCTAAATTGGAAACATCTTTATTAGAAGTAACTCAAGAAACTGAAAAATATTGGGGGACATGTATTGCTACAATTGTATGTTTTTTTTATTTTAAATTATTCTTTCCGGAAAACATTTACAATAATTTGTTTTAATTAAATTCTGATTCTTTCCGGAAAACATAGTTGCTTAAAATGTTTTGTTAAAATTCTGTGTTTCCTTAAAAATGTTTTAATTAAATTCTGTTATTATTAAAATATTTTATATTTTAATTTAAATATATTTAAATTTGTTTAGTGTGGTTGTTGTGAACCTCGTCAAGTTGGATGGTTAATTGAATTACTTTTTCAAATAGTTTATAAACAAACTGATATTAGCAGTCAAATTAAAACGTGAGCAAATTTAAAAAAATTATTTTAATTTTCAAAAAAAAATTTTTTTGAAGTCTTTAAAAATTTCTTTTTCATATTTTCCGATTTTTTAAAGATTAAAAAAAATTCTAATTAAAAAAATAATTTTTAAAAATCATAAAAAAATTAAAATGCCAAAAAGAATTTCTGAGTTAAAAAAGATTTTTTTTAGTCGTATTTATCTTATCCAATCTGCTCTAAACGAATTTGAATGGCTTATACCTTTTGAATGGAAACGTTTGGCTAATTATTGTATTAAATTAACTGATAATACATTCCAAAATGTGCGAATCCGTGCTGGAAGGTTTAAAAAATTTATTATTTTTTTTAATTTTAAAAAAAATTTCTTTTAAGTTGCTTAGCTACATGTGCTTGTTTTTCTAACAAAAATGCTTTTTATTATCCTGAAATGGATCAGAAATTTAAATATTTGAAAATTAATGAAGTTATTGATGAAATTAATGCTAAGGTGTGGTTTAATAATTTTTTAAAGATTTTATTTTAGTTTGAAGGGCCAAAAAATTTTTTATTTTAATCAACTCTAGGTCCTGTTTCCAATTTTATTTGAAAATCTTAATTCTTTTGGGAAGAGTTAATAATCCATGGAAGCTTCCTCTTAGTTCCTAGAGAGTTTTCCCTGGGTTAATCCGAATTTTTAAATTAAGATCCTATTCTAGTTTGGAAGCCAAACATTTTTTATATGTTCCTAGTGTTGGCTCGGCTCCAAATAAAATCATAATTCAATTTTCTTTGTTTAAAAAATTTTAAAATAATTATTATTCCTTGGGGGACAACCCAATCATTAAAGAGATTTATTCGAATAAATCTAAATCCCTTTCTTTTTTAATTGTTTTTTAAAATTTTCTATTTTTATTTCTTCAGCTTGAACCTTTATGGAATGAAGCATTATATTCAATCCAAAATAATAACAACAATAATGATTCAATAAAACATGTTGATTCTAATGCTTTATTAAATGGAAAAGATGAATTCAAAAAAGAAAAACTTCACTTTTTGACATTAATTTCATTCCTTTATTCTCTTACTTCAATGTTTGGCACACATATGGATAGTTGTGCAATGAAGCTTTTGCCTTTATTTACTCACTATGCTAATGACAAAACGTGGGTTTTTGACTTTTAAAATTATTTTTAGGGTTTTCTAGTGGAGATTGAGGTTTAGAATGATTTCTTTGGTTTGATTCTTGATTTTTGATTAGAGACTTATATTTTTAACAACTTTTGATCTCGTCCTTGGGCCTTTAAAAAATTATTTTGGATTGACCTTGACCTTTATTTCATTTTTAAATACTTGGTCTTGACTCTTTACCTTGATTTTATTTTTGAAATTTTTTGAGGGATTTTTAGCAGAGATTGAGGTTTAAAAAAATACCTGGACCTCGTCCGTGACCTTGATTTTATTTGTTTTCCCTGGCCAAATTTTTAAAATTGAGTCAAGAAACTCCAAGATTATTTTTTCATTGATCCTGACTTTGCTTCCTTTATTTTTTAAAAGATAAAAATGTCTTATTCTTGGCTCTGGATCCAAAAATCATGTCTTTGTCCATTTCTTTAAAAAATATTTTTAGAGATGAAGAACTAAAAGCAAGCTGTATCACCCATATTATTCAATATATGGGCTTATCTATCATTTCCAATGACCAAATAGAAGCATTATTTGAAGTCTGCCAAACTATACAAGAAAAAGGGTCGTGGAAGGCTAAGATAACGTAATTTAATTTAGATGGTCATTCCAATTTTTTTTAAAATTTTTAGGCTTCTCAGATTTTTGCAAGTCTTTGTCTTCACTAATCTATTCATTCTAAGAGCTAAAAATGGAACTTTTGATAATTTGAGAGCTCTCATTCTTAAACTGTTGGTAGACAATCGTTTTGAAGTTCGAGAAGCTAGTGCAGAAACTTTGAGTGGATTGGGTGGGTTTTTTGTGAAATTTGCTCTTATTTATGGTTGATTATTTATTAAATCTTCTATTGTCCTGTTGTGGTGTAGTGGTTAGTGTGTTAGGCTTGTTGGGTTATCCATCTAGGTTCGAATCATTCTGTTGTTTTTTAATATTTTAATGTTGTTTATCGCCTTCTATTTCATTTTTAATTATTTTTAACAAATTTTTCTTTGATTCTATTTTGTAGAGGAAGGTCTTGGCTTCATTTTAACACCTTTTAGGCCTTTAAATATTTTATTTTTAATTAGTTATAGTTTTTTAAGTAAATTTTTTCTAAGTTTCTTTCAATTTTTGACTAAGTTCCGTCTTCTGAAATACCGAAAAATATTTTTTCTTTTTTAGTTCGAGCTGGCATCATTTCTGTGGATGAACAACTTGTCAAAAGTGCAGAAAATCTTGCTTCTTCGCCTCATCAATCAATTGAACGGCACAGTGGAGTGTTGGCTTTGGCTTCTATTGTTTTGGCCTTCCCCTACTCCGTCCCTTCATTTCTTCCAAAAGTCTTGATGCATTTGTGCAAACACGCTACAGAGCCTCAACCAATTTATGGAACTGTAAAACGGGCACTTTCTGAATTTAAGGTGTGGTTTTTAATTTAATTATACCTATAAGAAAGTCGAATCAAGTCGAGTTTGGTATCATTCGATCCGTCCCGTCGAGTTACGTCTAACCATATCAAAATCGATGCAATTTGACTTTCATAAACTTAATTAAATTTTCAAATGGGTATTTTCCATTTTTTGGGTTTATTATAGGCAATGATTTAATAAAACCTTTATTGTTATGTTGTGGTGTAGTGGTTAGTGTGTTAGAATGGGTGGTTAACCACTAAGGTTCGAATCCTTTTGGTGTTTTTCAATATTTTAAAGGTGTTTATCGCCTTCTATTTCCTTTTTAATTATTTTTAACGAATTTAACTTCGATTCTATTTTGTAGAGAAGAATCTTGGCTTCATTTTAATGCCTATTAGACCATTAAATATTTTATTTTAACTTAGTTATGATTTTTTAAGTGAATATAAGTCAACTAACTTAACTAAAAATAATTCTTTAATATATTCTTTAATTTTCAGCGGACTCACCAAGACGAATGGCATGAGCACAAGCTTGAGTTCACAGAGGATCAGCTGCAAATACTCACTGATCTTATTGTTTCGCCAAATTATTATGTTTAAGTTTTTTAATTATTTCAGATATTGGTTGTAATTTTTATATTTTTGAATAAATAAATTTAATTTGTGCTAATAGAGTTGTAAAAAATCAATATATCGATTTATTGATTTTTTATCGATTTTTTGAAAATAAAATAATTTTTACAATTTTAAAAAATCAATATATCGATTTATTGATTTTTTATCGATTTTTTGAAAATAAAATAATTTTTACAATTTTAAAAAATCAATATATCGATTTATTGATTTTTTATCGATTTTTTGAAAATAAAATAATTTTTACAATTTTAAAAAATCAATATATCGATTTATTGATTTTTTATCGATTTTTTGAAAATAAAATAATTTTTACAATTTTAAAAAATCAATATATCGATTTATTGATTTTTTATCGATTTTTTGAAAATAAAATAATTTTTACAATTTTAAAAAATCAATATATCGATTTATTGATTTTTTATCGATTTTTTGAAAATAAAATAATTTTTACAATTTTAAAAAATCAATATATCGATTTATTGATTTTTTATCGATTTTTTGAAAATAAAATAATTTTTACAATTTTAAAAAATCAATATATCGATTTATTGATTTTTTAAATTATCCAGAAGATCACCAACAAAAATATCAAATTTATTAAAAAACGTTAAAAATAAATTTAAAATATATTTATTAATAATTTAAGTCTATCACAGTCATTTTAATTAGATTATAAGTGTTTACAAAGCTGGCAATAGCATTGAACGGCATTCTCCAAATCCGACTCTAATGTCCGTCTTCTGGTCATAACAAACTCCTGAAAAATAAATAAAATACCGATACTCTAGTGTACTGTTTTCCTGAAATATATAAAATTTCCCGGAAAACATACAATTTCAAATTCTGGTTTAAATAAATTACAATTGTAATTTTCCGGAAAACACATCTTAGTTAATAGAAAGTACAATACTGTTACAAAAATTACAAATTCTGAAATTAAAAATTTGTTTCCGGAAATGAATTCTGGGTTTATATAAAATAAAATTTATGTTTACAAAATATAAATTGTAATTTTCCGGAAAACACAAATTTTTCTTTCTCTATTATTCTATAAAGCTTTAACTCTACCTGTAATAGAAACTTCATCTCCATCAACCAGAAACTTTCTCGTCTGTCCACTATTTCCCAATTTGACCGGATTCTGACCACGCCAAGAAAGTTCCAATAAACATCCCAAAGAATCTGGTGTCTAAAAAATACAAAATTTGAATTTTTTGTGTTTTTCTCTAACTTACAGGTCCACTAATCGTTCCAGAACCCATTAAATCCCCTGGGCGTATATTGCAGCCATTGCTTGTGTGATGGGTTAATTGTTGTTTGACTGTCCAATATAAATATTTAAAATTTGTTTTGGACAGAATATAGTCTTTTTGACTGTCTTTGGCTGGAAATTTGAAGAAAAAATTAAAATTTTTTTTTAATTTTTAAAAAATTTAAAAAATTATTTCTCACGTCTAACAGACACAGCCAATTCAATATCAAAATTAAAATCATCAGAGTGATACAAATGCTTCAATGGAGGTGGATTTTGTACTGGATTAGCAACAATAAAGGGTTTGAGAGCTTCCATTGTGACAATCCAAGGCGATATGTTTGTAGCAAAGCTTTTGCTGAGGAAAGGGCCAAGTGGAATATATTCCCATTTTTGTATATCTCTTGCTTTAAAAATAAAAGAAATTTAAAAAATTATAAGGAAGAAACTTGCTTCAGAAAATTTTTAAAAATTGAAGCATGTTTTAAAAATATTTGCTTCATAAACTTAATTACAAAAATAAATTCTGGTTCTCTTTTAATTATTTTCCGGAAAACACATATTAAATTTTGAATATTATTGTATTCTTTCCGGAAAGATATATAAAGTCTGTTACTATTGTATTGTTTCCGGAAAATACAAAAAAAGAAGCATGCTTCAGAAAAAATGTTTCTACAGTTATTTAAAATTATGCTTCATTTAATTTAAAAAGCGTTTCTTTATAAAAATATTTTAAATAAAATCCCCACAACTCCAATCATTCATCAAAACCATTCCAAAAATATGTTCTTCAGCTTGTTCAATAGGTATTGGTTTGCCCAAATGATTTCCTGGTCCACCAACAAAGAAAGCCATTTCCAATTCAAAGTCCATTAATTTACTTGGAACAAATTCTGGGTCTTTTGCTTCAAAAAACAATTTTTTTTAATTTAAAAAATAAATTTAATTATTAATCACCTTCATCTGGCTTCACTTGTCCCCATGGACGATGAACAGGGACGCCGGAAACAATAATGCTTGATGCCCTTCCATGGTAACCAACTGGAAGATGCTTCCTGATAAAAATAAAAATATAAAATATTTATGAAACGTTTTTTGAAAAAAGAAACATTATGCTTCATTTTTTTTAAAAATATTTTTAAAGCATGCTTCATTTTCCAAAGAATTTTGAAGCAAGTTTCAGTATCAAAAGAATTTTTGAAGCATGCTTCAGTCTCTAGAACTTTTAGAAGCAAGTTTAATTTTATAAAACAAATTTAGAAGCAAGCTTCAGTTCCAAAAAAATCTTTTAAAAATCATTCTAAAGCATGCTTCAATATATTTAAAAATTTAAACTATACCAATTTTCAAACAGAGCATTATCCTTTCCTCTAAACATTGTGCCAACATTTGTTGCATGATGAATTGAAGAATAGAAATCAGTGTAGTCACCTTTAAGAAAAAAATTTGATTGATTTTTTTAAAAAATTAAAAACCTATTTGTGCTGGCAAATGCATTGTTGAAGTCCTTCTGTTAACTAGAGCACGTTTCCTAAAAAAAAAGAAAATTAAGTACATAAATATGTAAATTCTGGTTGTATTGTAAGCTTTTAGAAAATACAAAAATTATTGTAAGCTCTCCGGAAAATGTACAATAATTTTTGTATTTTCCGGAAAGTGTACAATAATTTTTGTATTTCCGGAAGATATACAATAATTATTGTACGTTTTCCGGAAAATACAAAAATTATTGTACGTTTTCCGGAAAATACAAAAATTATTGTACACTTTCCGGAAAGTACAAAAATTTTTGTACGATTTCCGGAAAATACAAAAATTATTTAAAACAAGTAAAGAAATATTTTTAATACCTCAAAGTTGCATCATCCTTCAAAACAGAATTGTTGGTAGAAAGAATTGACTGTATTGTTTGTCTTGCTTCTATCCATGCCGGTCGTCCAAGTCCCATAAAAGAGTTCAAAGATTCCTAAAAACAACATTTAATCTATTCAAAAAAATTAAAAAAATAAACCTCTTTAAAAACATCTTGATTTTTAGAAAGCAAAAGACCATCAAATAAATGGCAAATCACAGACAAATCCAGGATTTCATCACCAATAGCCACACCAATACGTTTCTTCTCCTACAAAAATTAAAAAAATATTTTAAAAACTTAAAAACATTTTTAAAATTTTTCTTACATTGTCATTTGTAGAAAAAACACCATAAGGCAAGTTGTAAATTGTAAAATGAGAATTTGAATTCACTTCAATAAATGTTGATAATGGCATTCTGTTTGTAAATATAAATTCTAAAAAATCTAAAAAGAAATTTAAAAAAAAAATTAATTAAAAATTGTATGTTTTCCGGAAAATACAGAAATTTAAATAACTCTTTCCGGAAAATATATAAAAATAATTAAAAGCTTTCCGGAAAAGTAAATAACTAATTAAATTCTTTCCGGAAAATACAAGAAAATACAAAAATTAAAATATTAAATTCTGATTTTCTGGAAAACTTACAAAAACAATGAAAAATACAAAATATATGTGAAATAAATATAAAAAAATATTAAAATCGATTAAAAATCGATCTATTTTTAAAAAAATTAAAATTAAATAGATTAAAATATATTATTTAAAAAATAGTGTGATAGATAAAATTAAAAGAAAATTAAAAGAAAAAAACTTGTTTTCTTAAAGATATGGACACAGAAAAAAAAATAAAATAAAAAGGAGAAAAATAGGAGAAGAATTGTAGGCGAAAAATATATAAAAAGAAAAAATAAAGAAAAGGAATAAAATTGATTTATAGTAGAAAAAGAGATGTGTATGTAATAGCAAAACCAGGAGAAAATAAAATTTAGAAAAAAAATTTCAAAAAATTCTTCAAAAAAAAAGACAGGAAGCAAAAAAATCGGAAAGGGTTTTTAAGCAGCCGAAATTAATTTTTCAATTTTAATTTAAGAAAAATACGAGGCGCAAATCGAAAATAAATTCGTGGTCACCATGTTCTTCATCCCAAAAAAATTTTAAAAATTGGGAGCACAAAGAGACAACGAAAAAAAAAATTGAGGAAGGTTGACAGATATAAACCCAACCCTTGCCTAACCCCAAATTTCTTTTTAAAAAAATTTTTCTAGTCACACACATCCCTTTTTAAATTAAAAAGAAAAAAAAATTAAAAAAAAACTGCAAAAATATTTTTTTTGTTGTGTTGCTGCAATTTTCCATGTATTCCAACAAGGCTGTAGAAATCAATCATTTTCATTTTGAGCCATTAATTCTGTACCACGAGCTCTATTACGAGCAAAATCTTCAAAAACCAAATCATCATCATCAAAACTAAAAGAAAAAAATTAGAAAAATTGAAAATATAGGGGAGGTAACATTCTCATGGTTACAGAAAATCGAGCAGTTCAGCGGCTTAGAGGTTCATTGGACCAGGTTAGGTTTGGAGGTTCCTCCTTCCTCATCCCAAAATAAAAAAAAGGATCTTCAAATAGAGAAAAAACAAGGGAACCCGTTCATGAAAAAGGTCCACCATTACAAGTTTTCAAAAATTCAACGGTTTCTGTTTGAAGGTTCAAGTCCTGGAACTGTGTAGTCGGGTTTTCCTGGAACCAGAAGAACACTGCGTAGGATAGACAATGCAAAAAGAACCAAAAACTTTTTTAATTCAAATAAACCTGTCAAACTGAATGAGATCAACATCAGCTGTTTGGTCATCATCATTTTGTTGTTGGTGTCCTTGTACGTCTCCTTTTAAATCTCCAATATTTCCACCATTATCAAACAATAATTGTTTATTTATTGAAGCTGTCCTTTTATTTTCTATCATCAAATTATTTTCATTTTCACAAGGTTTTGGATGTGTCAAGGTAAAAGGTAATTCAGCGGCAAGTTCTCCTCCAAGTGCTCCAGCAATTAAAAGACGAATTTTAACTTTGTATTGAACTATTATTCCAAGATTTTCGCGAACAGAATGCTGGAAAAGAGAATAGAAATTATAAAAAAAAATTTAAAAGAAAAAAAAAATTAGTTGTGGGACAAAATGTCACATTTGGGATAAAATGTCTTTTTCCGATTTTTAATGGGAAATCTATATTAGCTAGGATGTTCCGGAGCAGAAGGTGAATTATTAAATCCAAATCCACCTATTCGACCATACAGGTCGGATAGGTTCATCTCCAAACACAGAAATAATATTTAATATGTGATGACTATATGACTTAAGAATTCCACAAACAATCCGAATGATGGATAGAAGACGGTCTAGAAAAACAGCTCAAGGCAGCAGGCACTATCAGGTAAAAAACTCCATGGATTGAGGTACTAGTCTAATCCCAGACTTTGAATTACCTATCCCCAATCCATACCAATCAGCCAACCTAGGACAAAGATAAAAAGAATTTTAACCCAGAAAAATAGCGAAAATAGGTTTTAGCCCTCTTTTAACAATAAGAAAAAGAATCAAAAAAATTAAATTAAAAACAAACTGAAAGTGTTGCAAAGGTTGTAGAAGAGGCAAGATTAGTATCTTCATGTTTCAATTGTCCATCCAACGCAAGTCCTCTTTTATCCTTATTTTTGGCCAATAGAGGACATAAAGTGTAGATTTTAGAAAGTGTAGAGCCTGGGCCAACAGGAAATCCTTCACTGAAAAAATAAAAATTTTTTTTGAAAATTTCAAAAAATTTTCAAAAATTTTTTTTTGAATTTTAAAAAATTTTTTGAAAATTTCAAAAATCTTTGTAGAAATTTTAAAAATTAAAAAAAAACCATGATTCAATTTTATCAACGTCACAAGTATATTGAGCAGTAGTAAATATACAAATATCGGCAATTTGATTGACTGAAACTTTTATTTTTTTGACTGTTTTGTTGCTATTGTTTTGAACGTGGACGTTTACGTTGATTGATTCTCCATGATAATACATCTGTGAAAAATAAAATTTTTTTTTCTTAAAATTCTAGGAGATTCTTATAGAAACAGTTTGCCGAACACTTTGGCAAACTAGATACAATAAAATTTCTAGAAAATTTTTTTTTCTTAAAATTTTCAAGAATCCAAAAAAAAAATTTTTTGGATTCTTGACATGAGCGAAAAATTTTTTTCTTAAAATTCTAGGAGATTCTTATTGCATTAGTCGGCAGAAGACTTATGCCGACCAAAAATCATAAAAGTTAAGAATCCAATCAAGTTTAAAAAATTTCAATCGATTGAGATTTCATAAATTTTTTGACACTCTGAAATGAACAAAAAAATTTTTTGATTGAAATTCTAATAAATTTATATAGAATCCGTGAGTAGAAGATTTCTACTCACAGAAAATCATAAATTTAGAGAATCCAAGCAAGTTTAAAAAATTTTAATCGATTGAACTTTGACCTATTTTTTGTCATTTTGACATGAACGAAAAATTTTTTTCCTTAAAATTCTAATAAATTTATATAGAATAAGAAGGGCTTTCATTAAGCCCTTCCATATTCATCAAAATTTGATGATTCCATTCAAGTTGACAAAATTTCAATCGATTGAGATTTCATAAATTTTTGACATTTTGACATCAAACGAAAAAAATTTTTTCTTCAGAATTCTAGAAGATTCTTATAGAATTAGCTTGCCGAACACTTTGGCAAACTAGATATAGTAAAATTTCTGGAAAATCAAAAAAAAATTTGTTGCTTCAAAATTTTGCTTCAAAAAAATATTTTTGAAGCATGCTTCAAGAAAAATGCTTCAAAAAATTTTAAAAATTATTTTCAAACCTCTTTATCAAGAGACGCCTCTAAATGAAGTCCTCCAGGACTTATAATAAATTCTTTGGTCACATCAATCATTGGCTGGGGCCTTTCAATTTGAGGCGAATAAGTGAGCTTTCGAATGGCAAGACGAACAGAATTGCTTTAAAAAATTAAAAAAATTAGAAAATAAGAAAAATTTAAAAAAACTGTTTTTTCGGTTTCTCCTGAGAATCACCTCCACCAACAATTGTTTTGACCTCATAATCAACTCCACAAGGTTTACCCGTGTCGCCTTGAGCTGGCTGAAAAAAAAATAAAATTGTAAAAATAAAGTTGAAGAAAAATACAAAAGAAAATAGAAGAAACATATAATATAAACAAACACAAAACAACAGAAACTATGAGAGAAAACAAAAACATAAACCAGAATTAAACAATCAAAACATAAAAAGAACCAGTAAGAGAACCAGAGTAACACATACAAGAAATCATAAAATGACAAAAATAAATTAAAAGAAGTGAAGTGAACACAAAACTTTGATCTAAAAATACAAACCAGAAAATCACCAACACAAAAATACAAGAAAATAAAAACAACAAAAAAACCTGTAAAGTAACTGAAGAAGCAGAATTTGGCGGTATTTCAAACCAAAAAGGAAAAGCATTGTTTCCCAATTTTTTCTTTAAGCGTTCTTGTAGCCTAGTCATTGGACGAGTGTTTGTTGTAGTTGGTGGATTTGGTGGGTAAATCTTTAAGATATTTAATTTAATTAAAATTCCTTTTAGAAATTAAAAAAAAAACCTGGAAAGATTGTGAGATCAAATCTTTGCGAAAAGTAAGGCCCAAAACATCCAAATCCTCTCGGCCATAACGAAAAGCAGCTAATAATTGAACTGAAACCTTCTTTCCAGCTTTGATGTATTCGTCATCGATCAAGACCATTCCATCTAGAAAATAACAAAAATAAATATTTTGGTGCAGTGGGATAATTTTTAGGTTTCAATGAAAGAGTCGAGGGTTCGAACCCCATTGGCGGACAATAATTTTGTATTAAACACAATCGACTATTTGAACGAAAATAAAAAATCTGAGTTCAGAAATGATGAATTTTTTGGTGTAGTGGGATACTTTTAGGTTCTCAAGAGGAGGGTCGAGGGTTCAAACCCCACTGGCGGACAACATTTTTATAGTAAATTCAATTAACTTTCTGAACGAAAAATGACAAAATCATTGTTCATAAAAACACTTTTGAATGTTCACAACACTCAAAGACCTTCTTAAAACTAATTAAAAATAAAATACCAATCAAATCAACGCTGTCTCCTCTATCCAAAAAATCGCGTTTTCCAAGATATGTAGTTATCTTAAAAACAAATTTAATAATCACAAAATCAATAGAATATATACTTTGCCATTTGGTGATGTTTTCTTGAAGACCCTGAATTTAAAAAAAGTTAAAATAACTAAAAAATAAAAAGAAACCTTGTTCCAGATTTCTTCTCCTCGTCATCCATCTTTTGAATTTGTTGTTTTAATGATGCGTCTTAATTATTCTGAAGAAATTATTCCATATAAAATTGAATAAGAGTGTTTATTGAATAAAAGTTTCTAAAATTGAAAAATTAAAGAAACAGTCAAAATAAATAACAAAAACAATTTTAGACCATTGACTAGTAAATAAATTTAGAACAAACTTGACAAAAATAAATGTGAAAGAAACGGAGGAAAAGGAAGAAAATGAAAGAAATGACTCGCTTGAGTATTTACATAAAATAGTTGACTTGTTGCCTTATTCAGTGTACTAGAGACTTAAATGGGCAATTACCCAGAAGATCAATAAGGCCGGTTAGAGACTGGGGAAAAAATATGTTTTTCCGGAAATATGTTTTTCCTAATCAATTCTGATTTTTATGGAAAATACAAAAGAAAAAAAAACAAAATGGAGAAAATACAAAATGAAGAAAAATACAAAAGTAGGAAAATACAAAATATTCTGCTTTTACCGGAAAACATAAATATGTTTAATTCTTTTCTGGAAAATATAGAAAATACAAAAGTATAATAAAGGTTTGCATCAAAAATAATTTCTGAATTTTCCGGAAAATACAACAGTGTATTTTACAAGTGTTTCTATGTTGATATTCAGGACTAAAACAAAGATAATGGGGCGTCCGTTTTTACTCTTTTCATTTATCGGTGCCTTCTCTTTGAAGTTTAAGAATATTTTACTCTTAACACTTCTTTTTTAGACTTTTAAAATTGCATATGCAGAGCCTATATTATGTCTGTAATAAACAAATTTAAATCTTTTTACCCCAAGAAAAATTGAAAAGCAAAATGTATTGTTTTGTGAATAGTCACGCGAAGAGGAAAATTATCATTTAAAAAATACATAAACTGCCAATTTAAAATAATTCTGGGTGATAAGAAGAACGAGGGAAAAGAATGTAAAAATAATAAAAAAATAATAATGAATGGCTACAAATTGAGCGAGAAACGCGTGGGTTAAATGTACCGAAATTCAACTGTAATTTATTATTTATTAAATTACAAAAAAGTATTTGGAAAGTAATTAAACGAAAATACATTCATTTACTTAAGGTTTTGTTTCCGGAAAAGTTTTTAATTTAATTTGACAGTAACTGTATTTTATAGTTATTTTATTTAATTTATTCCGGAAATATTACAGTTTGTCTTTTATCTACCGGAAATATGTATTAGTTTGTATTTTATTTCCGGAAATATTACAGTTTGTATTTTATTTTTTCTCTAATTAAATTAATTGTTTTTTTTTGTTTAAAAACGCGTGACCATGATAAATTGATTATATTTACCTGTATAAGAGCAAAATGAAATGAAAAAAAAATAAAAAGTTTGTGGTTGTGGTCGAGATCGTGATGGTGTGACAAAATATATTAAAAAATATGGATGACTGAATACTATAACTGAGAGAATATGCCTTTCTTGTGTCCGTCGTGTCAATGCGTACTTGTCGATGCAGAAAAAATATGGGAAAGGAGGGAATTAACATTGAGTTTGTGAAATCGATTTGCCAATACTCGAGGGTGTAATTTGGACAAATCTTTTTAAATTTGTATTTTTAATTAACTAAGAGATGCGAAGATGGATGATGGTTAGATGAATAATAAAAAATAATCCCAAATTAAATCCCCAATAAAAAAAATCAATACTAAATGTTATACTCAAGGAGTATAATCCAAACTGATATTACATATCAAAGAAAAAAAATTTTTTTTTGATTTAAAAAAAAATTAAAAATAAATAAAAATAAATAAAAATAAAAAAAAATTCAAAAAAAAAAAGCTAAAAAAATCTAAAAACACTCTAAATCCTTTTAAAACAAAAAACGACCTTTTCAGCTTAATTTTTATTTTCTCTATAAACGCCCGGTAAATCACCCCTTTCTATAAACAATTAAATGGATGTCTACCACAAAACCAGATTTTTAATGGCCAGTTATGCACAATTGCTTTGGTCTTTAACAATAAGATTTCATTTATCAGTCGATTGCTGTTTTTGGGGGATAAACTAAAAATATGGCAAAGACAGACATTCACCAACAAAAATTATATCGCGAGCAACTTATTGCAGAAGCATCGAAAATACGTTTTGTAAGTTTTCCGGAATTGTAAAATATTTTTTAATTATTTTTTAATTTTTGTAGTTGGCTATTAGCACAATTGCTTTGAGTACAGTGTCGCTAGCAACTGTTATTCTCGCTATACCTTTTTTATTTTTAAAAGTGCAGTCAACGAAATCAGAAGCAAAAGTTATATAACTAAAATACAAATAAATATATTTTCCGGAAAGAAAATATACATATAAGAAAATAAAGAAAATATAAAACTTTCCGGAAAATTAAAATACAAAAATAAATACAAACATTCCGGAAAAATAAAGACTAACAAGAAAATACAAAAATAAATACATTTCAGGAAAATACAAAAATAAAACTTTACAAAAATAATCTTCCTGAAAAAATACAATGAACTTTCCCACGAACTAAAATATTTTTTCCGGAAACAGGATCATAGCAATTTTTGTCAAAATAGGATCAATTTGATATCCCAAGAACTAAAATATGAAGAACAATTGAGATATAACTCAAACAGAGTTAAAAGGAGTCAAGAATCTGGTCAATGCTGCAGCTGTGGGAGAGGACAAGTTGGGAGTAATGGATTGCCTGGGGAACCGGGAGAAGACGGCAAGAATTAAAAGAATAAAAGAAAACAAAAATATTAGAGAAATAAAATACAAATTTAATAAAAATAAATACTGTAAACTTTCCGGAAGAAATATAAACATACTTAAACTTTTCCGGAAAATAATAAAATATCTACAACTATTCCGGAAATAAATTTAAAAATACAAAACTTTACGGAAAACAAATCAGAGAAAAATAGAAAATACAAAATATTATAAAATACAAAAACATTTCCGGAAACATAATAAAATACAAAATTGATTTCTTTTGGTAGAAAAGAGTAGGCAGGGGTATGGGATTAAAAAATAAGAGTTTCATATTGGTGTAAATATTTAATCCTATTTCAATATTTTTAAAGGTATTGATGGAAAGCAAGGACAAGCAGGCACTCCAGGAAAGCCATCCCCGCCTCCAGTGCCTTTACAAATTGACTGGTTAATTTAAAGACGATTAAAAGGGGATGAGAAACTAAAAACACTAAAACTCTAAAAATAGGTGTTTCATCTGTACTCCATCATCACCCGGTCCAAGTGGAGATCCTGGCCCAAAGGGTACTTCAGGAAGGAGAGGAGTACCTGGAAAGAATGGAAAAGCAGGGATCCGCGGTTTGCCAGGGAAAGTTGGGGAGCGCGGTGAAGCAGGTAATTAATAAAAAACATTTAAAAAACAATTATTTTGAAATCTTTTTAATTTTTTAAATTTTTAAGGCCCTCCAGGATTACCAGGACAACCAGGCCCAAGAGGGACTCCAGCAACTGTAAGTTATTTACCTCTAAAAAATCTAAAAAATTCTTTGGGATCAAATGTCTCAAAAATCAAAAAAATAGAAAATAGCCCAAAAAATTAAAAAATTTTCTAAAAAAATCCCAAAAAGAAAAATCATAAAAATGAGGTTCAAAAAGGTTTAAAAAAATTAAATTTAATTAAAAAAAAATAAAAAAATAAATTAAATATGTATTTAAAATAACTAAAAAATGCACGCAATGAATATTAGCTTGCTTACTTTTCAAATTACATTATCTTATGTAAACTAATTTTAATTTTTCATATGACTTGGCTTATTTAATACGTAGATAATTAAGTAAATAAATAATAGAAAAATTGAAAGGTGTGGGAAAATACAAAAATTGGAATAAAAATAAAAAAAAATTTAAAAGAAATTTTTTTAATTAAAAAATGGCTTAAAAAGTTTTTGTAGTTTTGCGTGTAAATTAAGTCTAAGAAAAATTTTTAAAAATCTATTTGAGCATATTTCGTACCAAAAAAGTGCCATTTTCGTGTTAAAAAGGAAAAATTCGTTTTTTCTTTAAGATTCATGCAATACCTGGCCCCCAAGGCCCGCCAGGTCCTTCTGGAGTGAGTGGGCCTAAAGGAAGGCCTGGTCCATCTGGAAGCTTTGGAAACCCTGGAAATAGAGGAGAACCTGGTAAAATTAGTCTTTGAAATTTAATAAATCAATCCAAAAAGGAGAAATTGGAGAAATCGGACCTAGAGGACCCAGAGGACAACCTGGACAGATAGGAGAGGATGGAGCCGATGGAGTGCCTGGATTAGACGCTAGCTGTGGTAAAAAAATAATTTTGATTAAATTCTGATTTTTAAGTCTAAAATCAGAATTATGAAAAATCAGAATTATAAATTTTTCACTTAAAAGATCACTGTTCAATACCAAAAACCGAATCTGGATATTGACAAATGAAATAAAATGTGAATAAGATAATGATCAACGACAAGAACGTACATAAAAATAATAAAAAAAAATAAGTGATTTAAATTTTTATTCGAATTGATAATTGTTAAAAATTATTTAACAAAATGAGCAATAATTTAATCTTATAGAACTATAGTTAAATGAAACTTGTTTAGTACTGTCAATAATTTTAATTTGTTAAAAAATACAGAAGAAAAGAAAATACAAAAATTAGAAAAATACAAAAGAAAATACAAAAATCAAAGTTTTATCTAAAATCAATATCCCAAACTGGAGAAGAACTAGGACAGAATGTACCCAATAAAGTACCAAAATCAGAAAGATTATTGACATCATCAGAATCGAAGGATGATAAAGTTGAAGATAAACAATCGATTGATGGTTGTTGCTAAAATTAAATTTAATTAAAATTTATATTTTTTGAATTAAAAGAAACCCTTGTATCATTAGAAGGGTTAGACAACTGCTGGGATTGAAGAAGAAAATTGTTGGTGGCACAGGGGATAAGTGAGGTTGATGAAGAAGGCGCTAGAAACATAATAATAATTTTATAAATTATTTATGGTGAACTGTACCTATAGAAAAATCCATTTCTGTATCCAGGGTAGACTTTTTGTCGTTAACTTCAATACATTGTTGTTGTTGGCCTGTAAAATAATTATTGTAAGACTTCCGGAAAAGAATTTAAATTATATGATAAAATACAATATTTTACGGAAAGAAAATATAAAACTTTCCGGAAAATGAAAAAGTAAATAAAATTATTCCGGAAAAAACTGTACATTTTCAGGAAAATACAAAAATAGATACATTATCCCGGAAAATGTTAACTTCCGGAATATATTATATATTTTGTTAAATAACAAATATTATACCTGTTGAGCGTTGTTGTTTCCAACTTTCTTCTCCAAAGGTAAATTGCACTTTTCTTCCGGAAAGATTTTGTTGTTTCCCATTAGCAGAATCAATCAACTGCAGCACACGCATAGCCAATCGTGACGAGTTTACATCATTGCTGTTATTTGTCCATCTACGAAGAGTTTCTAATGTTGTTCTATCCCTTCCAATCATCAAAGCAGCTTCAGGAATACGCGCAAGTTGGGCAAGTAGAGCCAAAGCTCCAGGGGCAAGTTGTTCAAAGAAGCGAAGAATTACTTGAGGGGCAAGCAGTTTAGGCTGAGACTCGCTAAGTCTAATCCAACGAGCAGACAACTCTGAGAATATCTAAAATCGAATTTTTCTAGTCGTTTTTAGGTAAAATTTAAAAAACCTCTCCCATCAATCCTTCATCACCAGCCAATAATCTAAGCAAATCCATACATCTTTGGCATAATTCCCAACTTTCTGGAAGCGAATTCATCCCTTCAGTTAATAAAAACACTGTTTGGCTGACAAAAGAAAAGTGTTCTGATTGAAGCAGAAGAGGAGCATCAGAAAATTGAGGAAAATTGGGAGGGATAGCGATGGAAAAACGAAATTCTTTTAAAATATTTAAATCGCCTTCTTGAGCTATATATTGAAGCAACTAAAAAATTAAATAAAAAAATTTTTAAATTAAATTTTAAAATTAAAAAAATTTTTTAAAAATCTCACCATAAGCGTTCTTTTAAGCAACGGCCAATTTCTCTGCTTATTTCTCAACCTTTCCAACAGTATTTGTTTGTGTATTTCTTTTGTAATTATTTGTTGTCTAGCTTTTCCGGAACAGACATTTCCGGAAGAGAGAGAACGCAAAAGTGAGAGGGCTCTTTCTTGAATATTTTGTCTTTGACTATTATACCCCAATTCTTCATTCAACGCCTCCATTTCGTGTAAAAGTTGAAAAAGGCCGTAAACTGCTCCTTTATCAATTAAGAATTCTTTATTGCTAGCATTGTTGGCTGATAAATTTGCTAAAATGTCTGTACAGCTTTCTTTAAGTTGCATATCGTTTGTGCCTGGAAATGGCGATCTTTTAGTTATTTTTAAAGGTAAAAAAACAGAAAAATCTTTTACCTAGCAACTGAAGCAATTTTTGTAATAATATATGGATATCGTGGTCTCCTGACGGCACATGACTTATAGCCCTGATACAATCCAAAAGTTGGCGCAGTAATCGTTGACTGGCGATATCCAAATGTTTTTGTGCTGCTTCTAGAAGGCCAGCGGCGACTATTTTGGCAGGGTCCTGAAATTTTTGAAAATTTTTGAAAATTTATTTTTTCAAAATTAACCAATTGTACAACTCTGTTGAGTAATCTAACAGCTCTGTAAAGCAAAGTTTCGTGATGAGAATTAGCCAAAATGTTAATTAGTTTTTGATATCCATTTAAGGCAAGAAAGAAGGCCTTTGAATTAAAAAAGTTTTAAATTTAAAAAATTAAAATTAACCATTTGCTCGCTATTTTTGTATAAAAGCAAGGAAATAATGTCTATTACAAGATTTAAAAATTTTTCATTTTTCTCATTTAGCCAATTTAAAACTTTTGTTAATATTCTCATTTCACACAAATAAGCAATAACTTTCTTGCCAACAATCCGGTCAATCATTAAATTGTGTAAAATAAGAAAAACATATTTGTAGCAAGAATGTTCTTGGATGCTGAAAAATAAATAAAGTTTAATTACAAAAATAAACGTAAAAATACAAAACAACATAAAAATACAAAAATAAACTTAAAAAAAACAAAAATATAAAAAGCCAAAAATAAAAATCCAAAAATAAAACAACAAAAATACAAAAAGCCAAAAAACAAAAAGCCAAAAATACAAAAAGCCAAAAAACAAAACAACAAAAATACAAAAGCCAAAAATACAAAAATAAACAAAAAAAAATACAAAAATAAACAATACAAGCATGAACTTGAAATAAAAATAAGCTCAAACTTGAATTACAAAAATAATAAAATTAAGCCTACCCAGAACAATGAACTAATTCTTCAAGGCAACCAGTCCCATGTGCATTTAATGTTTTAACAAATAGATCACGTCCAGTAGGCTCATTATCAAAAATATAGTGAAGAGCTCGAATAGCACAAACGGAAATTTTCTTAATTAAAAATTAGATTTTCTAAAGCAAAATTTTACCTTATTCTTTTTGTGAGTACGCAAAGTTCTAAGCAATTCCTCAACTACCCTCCTTTCGACAATTAAGGGACCATCAATTTGAGCGCGCATTCTATATAATTCGTTGTCCTTTTTGGCAATGCTGACGAGAATTATCTAAAATATTTAAATAATTTATTTGATTAAAATAAAATTACAAGAGCACGTAGAACAATTTCTTCAGACTCGTCGTTAATAAGAGGTATCAATTCAGGGAGAACCTGTCGCATTTTCTCTGGCTCTTCATGTCTAATACCGCTAGGAATATGCTTAAATAGAAAAACAAATAAAAACAACAAAAATTAAATAAAAATATAAACTTTCCGGAAAATACGCGACCTTCCGGAAGAGTAAATTTTCAGGAAAAAAAGAGAATATTAAAATATATTCCCGGAAAATAAATATAAATAAATTTAAATAGATTTCCGGAAAATAAATAATTATATTTTCCGGAAAATATAATTATTATACATAAGAGAAAATCTTCACTAAATTACTGTATTTAACCTAATCGAAAAAATTTTTTCTTTGATATTCTGGATCAAACATATATATTATTATAGTGAAACACTCTTACTATATTTTCGGATAGGTTAATCAACAAAGCTATAAGATTTTTAAAAAATTGCTTAAAAAATAAAACTTGCCTGAAAATATGGATGTTCCCCAGTGAAGTCATCCGGCAGAGAAGAGACATTAGACATACAAGAAGCTGGATGAATTGAAGACATAACTGATGGTGCCTGATAGAAATAATTATTTAATTTTCTAAAATTAAAAAACCAACCGTTGAATGACTCATTGAATGGACTCCACTATCTTGAAGGGGCATTTGGCCAAATTGTTGCCATTGCTGAACTTTATTTTGAGAAGTCATTGCACGGCGTTGTTCTCTTAATCTCTGTTGTTGTTCTGAATGCTGAGAATATTGGGGTATTGGAGGTTGAGGTTGATGAGAAGTTGAAGCGATAGACAGAGTCTGAATATTTATATTTACAGGCTCAAAATTGTTGTTGCTGATTTTTGGAGTTACTGGAGGGACAATATCTCTTTTTTGAAAGTCTTCTAAAGTCGAAAAAGAAGCATGGCGAGGTGGTGGTACTGCAGCAGATGTCTGTGGCATACCAAAAGCTTGTTGAGGATCAGCAGAATAAAAATTAGGAGACCAAGGAATGTTTTCCATTGAAGCATCGCTCATTGGAATATTTTGTGATTGTGAGTTGGGTCTGGAAATTAAGGAGAAAATTGAAAAAAAATCGAAACTAAATTTTCAAACTCACTGAAAATTCGATAAAAAACTGCTCTCTCCACCATTGTTATTCATTTGTCGTTCTTCATCCATTATTGGAAGAGTAAAGGCATTATTTTTAGTAGATTGAGTCAAATGTTGGGGTGGAGGAGGAGGTGGAGGGGCAACTTCAACCGCTTGGACAGGGGACGCCATTGCCATTGGAGTATTGCAACCAGGAAACGAGGAATAATAATAATTATGAGAGGAAGGGAAAGAAGTAGACAAAGAAGAAAAAAGCTGTCCATTCTCTTCAGGCGAACACCAGAGAGGGTCAAGGGGTTGTTGTACTGCTTGAGGATGTTGCCATACTTGATGGTGATTATTGTTATAATAATGGTGATTTTCCATTGATTTTAGATAAAAATAGAAGAATAGACGAAGAAAGGCATAGACTAGAAAATTAATTTTTTAAAGAAAAATTAAGTTTTGAAGGCTGACGCCCATTAATTTGATCATTGAACAAACAATTAACAGCTAAATTATTAGTTTTTAATAATTTGTAAAGATTTGTAGGAGCTCATTTTATTATTAGCAAGACGAAAAACAAGAAGAAAAGGGGGGCTAAACCATTAAATAAATATTATACATTTAACGAGTGAGGGCAGATGGATGTGCTGATATGTACGTAACGGGTAAAGAAATGAGAAAACCCAGAATATCGAAAATAAAAAAAATCAGCATAAATCAAAAATTTTAAGTATTAAAATCAGAATAAGAGAATCAGAGTAAAATCAGAAATTTAAATAAAATTGAAATAAATTATATTTAAAAATCAGAACGAAATCAGAATTAAATCAACCTCCAACTTTTCTTTTGATTTTTATTAAAAGAAATCAGCGTCGATCTACAGGGTTAAGAAAGAAGGAAGAAGGAAGGCGATTACTACTTAAACTGCTTGCAAGTTGTTTAGTGATAGAGTTAATCGATGTTTTTAATAAAAGGGGTGTATATTAAAATTGCTCTGTCTTCAATTAATTTACTTTTACTGCTCTCCCGAAATTATAATCACTTTTGGGTGGTAATAAAATTTAAAAATAAAAAATGAGAATGGCAGCCGCAGCAATTTTTTAAGTGTTTGTTTGATTATCGCTTTTAAATCGCCGTGAAACAACCATAAAATTGGTCATTTTTCTTTGAACATAAAATTTTTAAGTAGGGCATAAATAGAGTAATAATATTAAAATAATTAATTATTAATCAATTTCTCCCTTCTTATAATTCAAAAAATACAGGATTTTTGTTGTTCACATATTTAAATAAATAGGGGATTATTTTAAGAAAGAAATGAGAAAAATAAATAAAATAATAGAATGACATTTGGTCAAAGGTCAAAAAATTTATTTAATGAGGGGACATTTATTAATTTATTGTTAGTATAATTCGCGCACACATTTTCTGAATTTTCAATGAATAAATTAATAATTAAAAGAAGGCGGGAAATTAAAATCAGAATAATTTAAAATCAGAATAAAACCAAACAAAAATTTAAAACTTTAAAAATCGGACAATAATTTTAAAAAATACAATTTGTAAAAAGTTTTAAAATCAGAAACTTAAAATTACAATTTTACAATCATGAAATAAATAGAAAAGTAAAATCAGAATAAATTACAAATCAGAATAAAATCTAACTTTAAATTAAAAGCTTTAAAAAACTTTAAAAAATCAAAAAATACAATTTGTAAAACTTTTTAAAATCAGAAACTTAAAATCACAAATTTACAATCAGAATAAAAATAGAAAAGTAAAATCAGAATAATTTTTGTACTTAATTGTTGGTCATTTTTGAACTCAGTTTTGTGTCCTTTTTTGTTTAAGGAAGAATATAACAATTTAAAAAAAGAGAAGCTGGAGGAGTGAGAAATAAACCAGCCGGCTGTGACTTCAACAACAAAACAACAAAAATTCCCTCAAAAATTCGGCCATTTGTCTTATTTCACTTTTAGTTGTCTTCCTCCCCGTTTGGCGCCTTTCGATGTTTTCAATCCTTAAAAATCTTCACACGCCTTTTTTACTCTTTTGCTTTTTTAAATGAAAAGAATCTTCCAATAATTTTTACCCAAAAATATCTAAATTTAGAAGGCTGAAAAATTAAAATATCACTAAAAATTAAAAAAAAAGACGTCAAACATTTTTTTCAGATTTTAGATAACTCTGCAAAAAAAGTATCTCTTCAACATTTTTATCTTATTGTCTCACCCCGCGCCAAAAATGAAAAATTGCTTTTCATTGTCAGAGCAGATGAGGGAAGTAATAACTGAGAGAATAACTGACGGAGGAAGGTCGATTCCTTCTGTTATAAGATGACAAAACTCTTGGCCTTTCTTATGAGAAGAAGAAGGGATTAAAATATGAGTAAACAGAAAGTGAAAATAGCAATTGAGTAAAATTTTAGATAATTTTGAATATTGTAAATACAATTTATTTGTAGAAAAATCAGAATTATTTAAAAATTACAATTTGTAAAAAAATCAGAATTATTTAACAATCGCAATTTGTAAATATCAGAATTATTTATAGATCGCAATTTGTAAATAAGAATTATAAAAGTACAATTTGTAAAAGTTATAACTTAAAAATTACAAATTGTAAGTCAGAATTATTTAACTATTACAATTTGCGAAAAATCAGAATTATTTAAAACTACAATTTGTAAAAACCAGCATTATTTAACAATTACAATTTGTAAAAATCAGAATTATCAAAAATTTACAATTTCAGAAGATTCAGAATTATTTAAAAATATAATTTGTAAAAACTAGAGTTATAGAAATTTGCTAATAAATCAGAATTTATTAAGAAACCGGACAAAACAGAAAAATTCACTTTCATAACCTCTTCATCAAAATCCAATTAACATTTCCATAAATATTCTTTTTAAACCGGTCTCATGGCCATCTAAGGCGTGGTAGAAAAACAACATTCCGCGCGTTCCTTTGCCCCACCCACACTTATTTTCTCATAATCGCATCTTTGTTTTGTGACAATAAAATTTTTTGATTTATTGACTGTCCACAAGTCAGTCATTAACTCAACCCGCCATCCATTGATTCACTTTTTACAACCTATCTTAATTACAAAATGAACTCGGATTACAAATTAAATAAACCTAATTACAAATACAAAAATAAACTTGGATTAATTGAAAATATAACACATGTTACAATTTTTAAATAAACTTGATAAACAGAATTACAAATTGTAAAAAAAATTGAAATGCATTATTAAAAAACTAAATTACAATTTGTAAAAATAAGCTACAAAAATAAATTAAAAGAAATACAAAAGAAAGAAATAAACTTGAAAAATTACAAAGATAAAAAAACTTGATAAAATAAACCTGAATTAAATAATACAAAAATAAACTTTAATTAATAATTGTCATCTACAGTCATTTATATAATTGAACATTCATTGATTGTCTTTATTTTATCATTTAATATAATACCTATTCTCCCAATAAACTTATATCAGTTTCGCGCACAGATCATTTTTACCTACCAAGGCCATCATTCATTTATATATTTAGTCAAAAACTTTTTTTAACGTTTCTCTTCCAAACATTTTTTTCTTCACAACCCGCATACACACATTAAACCGCGCCGCAATTTTTTCAAACGCGATTTTCATATGATTTAATTATATTTTTAATTTTTTTAAAGTTTGTTTTGTAAATCTACCTAATTTTCTTTATTTTTCCTCTGTGTGGTGCGCAACTCTGTTCTTTTTGGTCATTTTCAATCATCTCAATTTATATTTATTTATTTAGTCAATTGATTCAAAAAAGTTTTTTTGAAATAAATTTTCATTTACAAACATTTTAAAATTTTTGAATAAAAGAAGAAACTACAAAATTTAAATTGTCAACAGCTTTTGTTATGGGAAAGGCTGAAAAGTTGAAAGAAATTAAAGAAGATAAAGAAAATGAAAGTGAGGCTAAATCTGCTTCCTTATTTGATATTTACCGGCTAGCTGATCCAATTGACTATCAGGTATACTTGCTTCAATATTTAAATAAAAAAAATAAACTTAAAATACAAACATAAACTTTAATTAATAAAATGCTATAAAGTTAAATTAAACTTGAAACACAAAAGAAATATAATTAAAATATAAATACAAAACTTTGAATATTAAAAATATTTAAATACAAAAATAAACTTGAAATACAAAATAAACTTTAATTAATAAAAATAACTGCACATAAATTTAAACCTGGAATACAGAAATAAACTTGAAATACAATTGTAAATATATTTAAAATAGAAATACAAAACTTTAAATATTAAAACCAACTTAAAATACAAAAATAAAATTGATAATGTTTTAATAAACTTGAATTACAAAAATAGCACTTTCTTCTATTATTTACAATAAAATGTAAAAACATATTAATTCTATTAAATTAAGCTTATGACTTTGGGTTTGTTGATGGCATTAGTTCAGGCTATTCTCCCTCCGTTTCTTTGGTTTTTCATGGGAAATTTCATGACATATGGCAAGTTGAATTATATATTTATTTAATCTTATAAAATAATTTAGCTATCCGTAGAGAAGAATTCCGATTAAATCGTTCAGCAGAGCTCTTTAGGCTTTCAGACTTGGGTCTATCCCCAAACGAATCAAACATCGCATTATGGGGAAAACACCAAAAGGAAATTGATAAACGCTTCCAGGATTCTGCAACGCCTGTCTTTTATGCAATGTTAACATTGTCTGTAGCAACATTCTGTGCAGCATTCACACAGGTAAAGTTTGGATATTTGGAATATTTGGGATAGTTGCAAAAAATTTCTAGAAACTGGTATGGGAGATTTCAGCAATACGACAAGTCTTTCGAGCCAAAAAGGTATAAAAACCTTTTTATTAATCTTAATAAATACCCCCATAAAATTAGGCATATATTCGCAAACTTTTGCATATGGATATTGCCTGGCTTGAGTCACGACATTCTGGCCAAGTGGCTTCTGTTCTGAATGAGTGAATAAATCAAAGTTTTATATTCTAAAAGTAAACTTAATTTTTAGTCAAGCTGATTGCATATATCAAGGGATGGCTGATCATTTACCTATGGGATTCTTTATGTAATTTTACACTTACAAAGATAAACTTTAATTTAATTAGTGAATAATATTTAATAAAATAAACTTGGATTAGTAAAAAAATTATAAAATGAAGAATTACAATTAAAATTAAATAAACTTGAATTGTAAAAAAATAAATTATGAAAAATTAAGTTGAATTACAAATGAATGTAAAATAAACTTGAATTGTAAAAATAACCTTTAAATACAAAAATAAACTTTAATTACAAAATTACAATTTTAGTATTTGTTATATGGCTGTCACTATTTCTGTTTGTTTGTATGTTTCTTTAATAATCTGTTTGTTTCTTAAATAAAAAAATATTGGAAAAAATATTGGTATTATTAAAAATAAATTTTATATAATATTCTCTAAAAGATCACAAAGAAAATTAATAAACAAATTAAAACGTAAAACATATTAAAATATATTCCAATGTAAATAATTCCATTTTTTATGTAAAATTTCAATCGCTTGTTTGTGAAACAAAAAGGCTTTCTCTTGTAATTCTTCTGGTTCTGTATATTTAATCATTTTTATAATGTTTTGAAATTCAAAATTAATATTCCTTAATTTTTCTCTGCTTGCAAGTATCAAAAGGGCTTCTGAAAAAGAATTTATTTTATAATTTTAATTTTTTAAAAGTACCAAAGAATAAACAATTGTGTTTTTCTAAATTGTCATAATTCAACATTTGAACAATCTTTGAATATTTTAGAGGTGTATTTGTGATTATGTAAGCGTTTTTTAATATTTTGTTGTGTTGCTCCGAAATAAATAACATCAGTAATTGAACTGCCTGACCGCATTACATATACCTTAATTATTTATAAATAGATAAAATACAAAACAACAAACAACTTTATATTCTCCTCTTTTTGAATTTAAAATTTTTGTCAACTCATTTTCTTCAATTGTTTCATCATTTACGACATCATTAAACTGTTTTGTAAATTTATTTTTTTCATAAAATTTTGACATTTTACAAGTTCGACGAGAAAAATGTGAGCAAAGCATTACATTAAGTGTATTGAGACAAAAAATGCATAAATATTTTTTTTGTTGGTGGTTTTTTGTTGATAGGTATCAAGACCTGTTGTTGATGTCGCTTTTGGGGAGGCGAATTTTGAGATATTTGAGGTTGAAGGTATTGGAGTATTTTCTTTTTGTTGATTATTAAAATTATCAGTTAAATTTTGAGAACAACTTTCTAAAAATTTTTGTTCATTTTAAAAATCATAATATTTATACCTTGTTGCTGTTGCTCCAGAAAAAGGATAGATGCAGGCGAATTTAAATGAACTGATTGTTGTTGGGATTGATTGTCTAAAATTTACATTAATTTAAAAATTACAAACAAAAAGAAACCTTCATTGTTAATATTTTGTTGATGTTCCTCAAGTTGTTCTGGCCATCTTCCTAAAAATAAAAAAATAAATATAAGAAAATAGATAAAAAACCTTCAGTTGCTGCTTCTGTTTGTTTTTTATTCCGCAAATCTTTTTCGATTTTTTTAAAGGTTCTATTGGCGCGGAAATTTTTTGCATTTTGGTGGTTAAAAGGCATAATAATTTGTTGGTGAAAATAAAATTTAAAATTGTTGAAGTTCTAAAAATAAAAATGAGTAAAAAACTCATTATGTAAGGGTTTCTCGAAAATACGTTAAAATAGGATGAAACTATTTTTAAATGAAAGAAAGGACAGTTTTTTACAAAATAAACGGATTTCAAATAATTCCTTACATGGAATCATAAGTTAGAATTTAAAGATTAAAACATAAATTTTAAATATAAAAACTTTAACTTGAAGCAAAACTTGAAAATAAATAAACTTGAAAAAAATAAACTTGAAAAAAAAATGAAGAGAGAAAAAGGAGAGAGAAATAAGAGAAATAATAGACAAAACGCCAAAAATTTTGTTTTAAACTTAATTATCACATCAACTTTAAATTAGTTTTCTTTTTGCTTTTCTCAATCCTTCATTTCATTTTTTTGTCATCTTTTAGAGAATATATAAATTTATTTTTAATAAATTCTTATAAATTTAAATAAGTTATATACTATTTAAGTTATATACATTGGAAAGTTACTGCTTTCATTCTACTCGCAATTCCATTGTTAATTTGTACAAGGCTTGTGTTCAGTCGAGTAAGATTATTAATTAAATCTCAAAATTCTTTTTTTTTATTGTTTTTCCTTTTATAGTGGTTTTGCAAAACAATGGAGACCGAAACACAATTACAGGCAAAAATAACAAATTTGGTGCATGAAACGTTTAGGTAAAAAGTCGTAAAAATTTTATTACTTTCATAAATAATATTAAAAATAAACTTGGGAAATAAGAAGAAAGGGTAATACTTAAGTTTGTATACCCCCTTTTTTCCTTCCTCAAAATACTCATAATGGTCAGACTTTCTTTCTTCCTCAAATTCAATTCATTTCCCTATGGCACCTCATCAATCAAAAAGATTAAATTTTATTCAGATTTCTCACAAAGATGGAGTGAAAAAATTATTTTTGGGTTTTATGCGGTACTTTAGCGTTTCGGAACCTATGGCCAGTTGGTCTGGTTACATGCGTCAGCCTATTCATTCAAATTTAGGCTTTATTTACGAATAGTCTATCGCAAGTACAGGATAATTTTAAATACCGAATAGGAAGGAAAAAAGGGGGTATACAAACTTAAGTATTACCGAAGAAAGATGATGTTTGGTCAAACTTTATTGAAAATAAACTTGAATTGTAAAAATTACAAAAATAAAATTAATTAAATAAGTTTTACAAAAATAAACTTTAAAAAATTCTAAAACTTGTTAAGTTTTATTTAAAGTTGTATTCGCACTGTAATTGCGTTTGGTGCACAAAGGCAAACCATCGGAAAGTTGGTATTAAATTGTAAAACTCATTACAACTTTAAATAATAGATATGAAAGACTGAGTATGGAACACAAGAAAATTACTGAAGAGCGTTTGAGAGCTTCTTCAGTTTACAATTCATTGGCGCAAGTGCTCTTCACAGAGTTGATTTTTACCGCTGCCCTTTGTTTTGGTGTTTGGCGGTCTGGAAATGAGAATCCTGGAAGATTAGGAGCTGTAAGCTTCTAAAACCCTCTTAAAAGCTTCAAAACCATTCACTTTTCCTTTAAGTTGGCAATAAATATGTTATTTCTTTGTGCTCAATCTGTAAGCATTGGATTTCATATAAACGGCGTCTCAACCGCAAAACAAAGTGCAAAAGAAATGCAAAATATACTTAGAGAGGCTCCAATGATAGAAAGAGATATCCCTGTACAGAGGAGTACACTTTTGGTTAGAAAAAATAATTTAAATTCATTTATTGTAAAAATCAGAAAAGATTGACGAGGAGAATCATCCCAGCAAATATGGCCCCCATTGAAAAACAACAACCAAAGGAACAAATGACAAATAATATTGGAAGAGGAGCGATTACATTTAAAGATGTGCATTTCAGGTAAAATAAGTTTTACTTTTTGTAATTCAAGTTTAATTAAATTCAAGTTTATTTTTGTATTTAAAGTTTATTTATTTTTATTCAATTTTATTTTGTATTTTATATTTTTTCGAATTAATGTTTATTTTTGTAATTCAGACTTAATTTATAATTCAAGTTTATTTCTTGTAAACTGTAATTTTGTGATTCGTGTTTGTTTTGTAATTCAGACTCAATTTGTTAATTTTTGAATTTTTGTAGTTTAGACTCAATTTGTTAATTTTTAATTTATGATCCAGACTCAATTGTTTTATTTTTTGAATTTTTGTAATTCAGACTCAACTTGTTATCAAAGTTTATTTTTTAAAACTCATTTTTGTTAAGTTTATTTTTGTAACTCTTTCTATTTCTTTTATTTTACAATTCTTTTTACAATATTTTCCAACTTTAGCTATCCTTCTCGACCCGACGTTGAAGTAATCAAAGGGTTAAGGTTTGTAAATCGCAATTTGCCTTACAATTAAAAATAAATTCAAATTACTTTTCAGCTTTGAAGTAGCTGCTGGCGAGGTAAAAACAAACTTTTAAACCTAAAAATATTTTTATTTTATTTAAGCATTTAGCAATTGTGGGTGCTAGCGGTTCTGGAAAATCAACAATCACCGCTCTTATTTTGCGATTTTATGATCCTTGCAGTGGAACTGTGAGTTTAAACTGAATGTTCTTTAAATCAATTTCTTATTTTATTTGTTAGGTTCTAATGGATGGTGTAAATTTACGGGATATGGATCCAGGTAAACTGAAGAAACTTCTCTTTATTAATTTTCCCATTTCTAGATATTGTTCGAGCTCAAATTGGCCTTGTCAGGTCTGGCCAGTTTCTTTCAACTTTCGATTCTAATAGTCAATCATTAGTCAGGAACCCGTTCTCTTTGATGGAACAATCGCAGACAACATTAGATATGGACTTTTGGGTGCCTCCCAAGGTGATGTGAACGACGCGGCAAGGCGAGCAGAAAGTTGGTCATTCATCAGCGCTCTCCCAGATGGAATGCGCACTCGAGTAGGTGATCGTGGAGTTCAATTAAGTGGTGGGCAGAAACAACGAGTGGCTATATGTCGAGCAGTTATTCGCAATCCGTAAGTAGAAAAGTTGGACAAAATATCCAAAAATTTATTTTTGTAGATCTTTAATGATTTTCGATGAAGCAACATCAGCATTGGATACAAAACATGAAGGAGAAGTTCAAAAGGCGATTGATGCTGCAATTCGTGGTGTCAGCACTATTACAATCGCACATAGGTTGAGTACTATAAGAAAAGCAGTAAGTTGTATTTCTCTGAATAAATTGAAAAATACAATATTGTTAACTTGTAGGATCGCATAATTGTACTGGACGAAGGAAGAATAGTTGAACAAGGCAGTCCTGAAGAATTACTTTCAAAGTATTCATTTTTTGATATTTTTTAAAAATTTTACTCGTTCAGTCCAAATGGTCAATTTATGCGGATGTTTCTTGATCAAAAATTGGCTACATTGGTAGAACCAAATAGACCTCCTGCCCAAGATCGTTTGACTGAACTAAAATCAATTGGAGGGGCAAGAAGGGATTCAACTCTAGGAGGAAAGTTTAGTATTGGACCTGCTGATCAGCCTGGATTTATGGTATTATTTTAATCTTACAGAGAACTCACTCAATTTTATAGGACTCTTTGATGGCTAAACGTCAAGCATGGATGCGTTCTTCAGTTGGCGCGAACAAGAAACTCAGCATTGGAAAATCCTACTCAGTTTTGAGTATGGACAGAGAAAAGTTGGCCTTGCCAGTTTTATCCAAAAAGCGGTCTATGCTTCGTTCAAAACCCAATGTCATGGAAGTTGCTCCTGAGGTTGAGGAAGAAGTCAAAAGCTATACAGAAGAAGGCCTTTCAGTATGATTTTTTGAATTAAAAAAAAATTTTTTTTAAGTTGCCTGGAAAACACACAAATCTAAGAGCAGTCTGGCGTCTGATTCGTGACTTTAAAGGAGGGCATATGCATTTGGCTTGTGCTATTCCTATCACAATTCTTCGTGGAGCACTGTTTTTATTAGTTTGTTTTGAGGTGGCCTCTCTTCTTGAGGTAAGCATAGAACATGAGGGAGTGTTCCGCAAATTTCTTCCTGTCATTTTCTCTAAAAAGACATCCAAAAATTTACACATTTTTATTTTAAAGATTTCTATAGTCCCAGCAGAACAACTTTCTGAGAAAGTTTTTATTATTGCTTGTATTTATGTCGCGGTTAGTTTATTTCAGTTTTTCTAAAATTCCTATTTTTTATTTTTTTGTAGATTATTATTGTCAAAACAATGTTTGAGGCAGTTGGGGTTTGTTTTTATTTTTTAGTCAAAAATAAAATACTTAAATATTTTCAGAGGCTTTCAGTTGCTCTATACGGTCATGGCTTTTGTACACACATGCGTCTGCAAATGTTTCGACAATTATTACGGCATGGTGTTGCTTATTTTGATGAAGATAGTAATTTTTTGAAAATTTAATAAATAATTTATTCTTCCAAATTTAAGGGAATACACCTGGTCGACTTGTTCACAAATTAATTTCAGACACTGCGAGTCTGAACAGAGTATATTTTTTTATTTTTAATCGACTTCAAGATCTCCAAGGTCAATTTCTTCTTTTATTCTCATTATTTTTTAGATTCTTGGTTCCAAGTTGGACATGTTGTTGCCTTCACTTGTTTGTGCCTTTGTATCTATAACAATTGCATTGTTTTTAAATTGGAAGGTTTTCTTGTTTTTATTAAATTTTAATGAATTTATTTTTAGTTAGCACTGCTCTGTGGTTTTCAATTCCCAGCCTTCTTTTTTGTACGTATTGTAGAAGTGAGGGAGACAAGTAAACGACAAAGGCAAATGGCTGAAGAAGAGAAAAAGGCTGCTACAGTTAGTTTATTTAATTTTTGAAATTTTTTTGAAAATTTTCTTTGAAATTTTTTTAATAATTTTCTCTTCTCTATTTTAAGTACACAAGCATTTTTCTCACAAATATGCCAACCATCAAAGCCTATTCCCTCCAATCACACTTCCACCGAGTCTTTTGTGATGCACTCAGACCGCTCAAAAAGGCAATGCGTCGTCAATCAATTGTCAGCGCTTTTGTGTTTGCTTGTCAATTTTCTTTTACTTATATTCTCTGGTTTATTTTTAATTTTAATTAATTTATTTTAATTTAATTGTTATAGTGCTATTACTTTACATATTGGTGAAATAATGATGTTGGCAAATGAGATTGGGTATTTAATTTTTTATTATATTTTTATTTATTTGTTTGTATTTTGTGTCTGTGTTTTAATATATTTTGTCCAGGGAACTCATGTTTTACGGAATTTTATTATATTTATTATTATTCCCTTTCCGGAAAGGTAATACAATCAAAAAAAATTTTTTTTTCGTTCATTGCAAAATGTCAAAAATTTCATGAAATTTCAATCGATTGAAATTTTTAAAAATTGATTGGAAAATACAAATTTTATTATTTTTGGAGTATGTTTGGTAAACATACACCAAATCTATATTAACTTCTAGAACTTAAATCAAAACAATTTTTTCGTTCATGTCAAAGTGTCAAAAAATTTGATGAAGTTTCAATCATCGAAATTTTTTAAACTTGATTGGAACCTACAAATTTTATGATTTTCCGTGAGTAGAAGTCTTCAACTCACTGATTCTATATTAATTTCCAATAATTTCAACGAAAAATTTTTTTCGTTCATATCAAAATGTTATTTGATGAAAATTCAATCGATTGAAATTTTTTAAATTTGAATTCTTTTAAATACTCCTGAAAATAATAGACATATTCCTGAAAGCTATAATATCTTCCGGAAAAATAAAAATATTTTCCGGAAAAATATATATTATTAAAAATTCTTTCCGTATTTGTTCTTTGTTTGTTTATATCTTTTATTTTTTGTTTTTTTTAACTTTCTGATTTTTGTTTATTATTTATTTTCTTTTTTTCAGTCCTTTTGATTATCTACGAGTTGTTTTATTAACGCAGGTTTATTTTAAATTTATATTTTAAATCTTTAAAAAAATTTCTTTAGTTTGGCGCGAATTACCTCTCTTTGCTAGTTGCTTCAGTTTCCGATTTGAAAAAGGCTAGGACTGCTGCTGAAGGAATTCTTAATGTTTTGATAGAACCTGCAGCTGATATGGACAACATGAGCGATGAAGGATTCCGTCCGGTTAATAAAAATATTTTTGATAATTACTATTTACTTTTCCGGAAAGTAAATAATTCTGGAAATGCATTCTATTCTATTTTCTTTCCGGAAAAGATTAGTCCTGAACATGTTTTGTATTTTCCGGAAATTATTTAAAACTTTCCGGAATTTGGTTATTATTTTCCTTAAGTATTTATATACTTTTTATAAGACATTTGCAACTTTCCAGAAAATGTTTATTTATTTTTATATTTCCCTGAAAATACAACATTCACTTTCCACTTTACAGAAATTCGAAGGCCGTCTTCGTTTGCATCGCGTCGAATTTCGCTACCCTTCCAGACCAATTGTTCCAATTCTAAGAAATATTAGTTTTGAAGTCAAATCAGGCGAAACATTAGCCATTGTTGGTCCTTCAGGTTGTGGAAAGAGCACATTAATGGCATTAATGCAAAGAATGTATTCCCCTAAAAGAGGACAAGTGTTGCTCGATGGTTACAATTTACGTCAAATAAATGCTCAATATCTTCACAGAGTTATTGTTTCTGTTGGACAGGAACCTACTCTTTTTTCTTTTACAATAAGGGAAAATGTGGGTTTTTAAATTTTTTTTTGAATTTAGAAATTTTTTTCTAGATTGCTTTTGGACTCCCAGAGGATGAGGCTGGTTTAGACAGAGTTCAAGAAGCTGCTAAACTTGCTAATATTCGTAAATATTTTTATAAAATCAAATGAATTGTTCCAAACATTTTAGACGATTTTATCGAATCGCTTCCCAAAGGCTATGAAACTGAAGTTGGTGAATTTGGTGGTCAATTAAGTGGTGGACAAAAGCAACGAATAGCTATTGCACGTGCTATAATTAGAAAACCTGTTCTTTTGTTGTTGGATGAAGCTACGGCAGCGTTAGATTCTGCTAGCGAAAGGGTATTATTTTAAATTACTTTTTTTAATAATTTTATTTTTAATTTTAAAGGCTGTGCAAAGTGCTTTGGACAGAGCTAGTCAACACTGTACGTGCATACAAGGTGGGTATATATTTTATAATTATTTTTTGGTTTGATGGTATTTGTTCCGGAAAAAGCGAGTTTAAATTATTCAAGGGTATGTTTTTCGATTTTCCGGAAATTCTTTTTTCTCTATTTTCCGGAACATGTTTTTATTCGTTTGTTCCGGAAAACTTCTTTTCCGGAGATTCTTTTTTTGATTTTTGTGTTTCGGAATATATTTTATTTCTTTTTCCGGAAAATCTCTTAATTTACTATTTGTTCCGTTAATATTCATCTTTCCGGAAAATATAATATTTTTGTTGTCCTAGTCTAAAAAATATGTTTCTTTGTTTAAGTTTCACATCGCCTCTCATCCATCAGATCAGGTAAACATTTAGATAATTACTAATTCCTAAATGGGCTGTACTTGTCTTAATCCGTTTAAGAGAAAGGGTAATCTTCTGGAAATATTTAAACTTTTCGGAAAATATATTTGTTCTTCCGGAATTATAAATTGTTTATAATTGTTCTCTTAAACGGATTAAGACAGGTACATCCCAATTTGCACTCATTTAGTAATTCGTAATTATCTAAATGTTTAGCTGACCGAATTATTGTGTTAGTTGAAGGCCGCATTCACGAACAAGGCAATTAATCTATTTAATAGGGCAACCCATAAAATCAAAAAAAAAATTAATTTTAGGCACCCATCAAGAATTAATGGCTAATAAAGGCCTTTACTATGAAATGAATCAGATAGATCAAGCGTAGTAAAACTTTCTAATTTTGTACATAATTTTGTCAATTTTTCCTATTTTCTTACGTTTTTCTCATTTTGATTCGATTTTTAATTTTTTTTTTAAATTTCTAAAACTTTTTCTAAAATTCTTTTTTTTTTGAGACTAAGTGTTCCTCTCCCTTCCCCTCAATCCATTCTTGGAACGTCCGTTTTTCTTTTTTTTTTTCTTCCATGCATATCCTTTTGGTATTTTTTATTCATTCATCTGAAATGAAGCAGAAACTTTGAGAGAAATACACCTCTTTTTGCCAAAAACTCCGGTAGTTGCCGTTGGGTTTAGTTTATTGGGACAAAAGAGTGAAGTGGCCAAGACGAATGGTAATATGAAAAGGAGGTAAAGTAAGGGAAAATAAAGGAATATTGCCATTACTATTAGGGGTGAGCGCAAATTTTTTATGCGTTTTGGCACCACGATATTTTAAATTTTTAATTGAGGTTGGACGGGTCATCTCAACGCGTGGTCAGTTAATCTTGTTTCTATTGTATTTCTTTATCCTTTTAGCTTTGCGTTGTGCCAAGATTAATTATTAGATCTTTGATTGTTTAGTCCATTGTTTCAGCTAATTCTCTTTAATATTAATTTTCTATATCTGGAATTGACTCTGGCAAAGTTCGATGTTAAACCGATGTTCTCTCATAGTTTTCGTTCTTCTAAATAACCTGTCTTAAACTTGACGTACTTTTCTTCGCGCAATTTCACCCTTTTAGCTCTCTTTTTCTCATATACTTTAGTAGTTCACTATTTGTTCATACCCTCATTTCACTATAGAAAATGGCCATAAATGTGTGGAGTGCCATTGCCAATATATAAGTATATAGTCTGTTTTTTGTCGTTGTTAGCCATGCGGGAATTGCTCTAGAAAAAATCGATTTTTGTTTGTGTTAGCATACTTCTCTCGGCTGGTTGGTGTGCCGCAGGGATTATAGTGCCAAAAAGGAAGAAGCGATGTTGGGGGACGATGAGAGGCGGAAGTGTTGTGATGGAATACTATAGTAGTTTTTAGTATAAAATATAGAGGGAGAGAGGTTGTTTGGTTGGACTGGTTGGGGAGAATGTTCACCCCTTTCCCCTGTTTCTCTCCGTCATTTTCTCCCCAATCCTTTTTTTTAATTTTTAAGCTTTCTTCTCTAATATTAGCTCCAAATTTGCCTGCAGCAAAATTTAGCATTAAAATTGGTAATTATCCATTTATAGTCTTTAATGCCTTTACTAATTTTCTTGCATATCCCTTAAAAATGTTTAAAAATGTTTTTTAATGTTCGAAACCGATATAGCATTTATTTTATTTTTTAATTTTGTATTTTTCATATTTCATTTTTTTTCTCATGTTTTTAATTTTGTGTTTCTTTTTATTTTTGTGTTTGCTTCTGATTTTCTGTTTTTGTATTTTATATATTTTTCCTTAATATTTTTCAACTTGTTTCCTTTCTTTTAATACAAATTTTCCGGAAAATGTTTAATACCTTTCCGGAGCATAATTTTTTTGCTTGTATTTGTTTCCAAAACATTTTAACTTGTTTTTAACTGTATATTTTCCGTAAAATGTTGTCGGTTTCTTATCTTTTTATCTCTAATTTTCTTTTTTTTTGTTCTTCAAGTTTTGTATTTTCTTGTATTTTCATTTTTTCTACTTGACATAACTTTAATTTTTTAATTTCTCTCCTTCCAATATTCATGCCAAAATTAATAATGTTCCCCTCCCTCCTCAAACTTGATAAAATGAATTTTTATGGTCCACAGGAAATTTAATCAACAATGTCGTCTGTGAACGTGAAAGAAACGGAAAAACGACATAACAGCTAACCCTAAGGACAACAAAAAACAAACTTTGTAAATTCCATAAAAAGGTTATAGAAAATGGCAAAAATGACAAAGGGGGATTTTTAAATAAAATTGGCAGATGAGCAAATTTTTATTATTATTTCTTTTATTTTTCCTTTTTTCCAGGCGTTTTCTATTATTTTAATATTTTTTTTATTAAAAAATAATATTTCACTTAAACCTTTATTTTCCTCCTCAACTCACCTTAAGGGCATTAAATCATCTCTTTTGTTTGCTTTTTCGAAATCCATTATTTTTAGTTTTTTTTATTTCTTTGAATTTATAGAACCTATTTCAAAGCTTTTATATATTTACGCATAACTAATATTCAAACATTCCGGAAAATAGTATTTTAATCGCTATGTGTTGTTTTCTTCTCTTCCGGAAAGTTCTATAAACTTCTATAAATTCCGGAAAATCTTTTCTTTAACTGTATTTGTTCCGGAAAATATTATTTTCTCTTACTATTATTTTCTCTTAAATATTATTTTCTCATTTATTCTTTAAATCTAATCAAAAATACACTTTTAATAAAGCAATTAAAATTTAATTATGCTCTAAAGCTATTAATATATTCAACTAAAAATGAAACGACATCGACACAACTAAATAAATATTTTTATGTAAATTTTGTGAGACTGTTTCAGAATGGTGCCTGTATCTTTACCCCCATTTTCCCCTTCACCGCAAAATGATTCTTTAGAAATTGGAGCTCCAGATTTGTCCCATTTAAGCGAAGAAGAACGCCAAATAATTTTGCAAGTTTTACAACGACAAAAAGCAGAGGAACGCAAAGAAGAAGAAATCGCTCAAAAAGGGAATCGTGAACTTTGGGATATTGAAAGACAAATTCAAGAGCGTAAAGAAAATGCTCAAAAATTAATTGGCACGCAGGACGATGCAATTTGCCAGATTTGTCAAAAAACAAAATTTGCTGATGGGATTGGGCATAAGGTGAAGAAAATAAAAAAGAAACTAAAAAATTTTTTTAAATTTAAATATTAATTACTTTTTCAGTGCTTTTATTGCCAGCTCCGATCTTGTGCTCGTTGTGGGGGTAAAACTACAAGCAAAAATAAGGTTTAAAAATACAAGAATACAAAAATAAAATTATTAAAAATAAAGTTAAATATTTTCAGAATATTTGGGCTTGTTCCCTTTGTCAAAAAAAGCAGCAAATATTGGCTAGAACGGGGAAATGGTTCCAACAGCAACAACAAACAAATCCAGACAATTCTTTTCAAGAGTAATTTTTAAATTAAATAAAATAATTAATTAATTTAAAGACAAGATCAGCCAACTCATCATTTACCACAAAAGTCTTCAGATTTTTCAATTTCTGAACATTCAAGAAATATCCAACAAACCGAAAAACAACTACAACGAAAACAAAGTTTGTCTTCACAACAACAAAAACGAAACTCTCTAACTCGTCAGACAACACTAAAAAGACAACAAACAATAGAACCGTCAGAAGAGAAAAACATGAAACAAACATCAGTTTGTGCAGTAAATGGAAATGAAAAAACAGCAGAAGAATTTTCTCTGCCAACAACTTCTACAGAAAAATCCAAATGGAACGGTCAAACACGCAAAGGCATTAAACAACAAAAAGAACACAACAACAGAGAGAGCGTTAGACAAAAAAGTTTTAATGTTCAACATTCTATTGAAGAAATAGTTGAGGAAAACAATAACAACAGAGAAGCAGAAAATGTTAGAAAAACAGTACAAAAACAAGTTTCAAACAAAGTTGGTAATACTCTGACTAGGCAGCAAACACAACAACAGCAAAACTTAAAACAAAACAAGTTGCAACAACATCAAAGGTACTTTTGTTTGTATTATTTTTGTGTTTTCGTTTTGATTTTAATGCTTTTGTATTTTTCTGGTTCTTGTATTTTCCATTTCAAGTTTTATTTTTTTATGTGTTCTGTGTGTTTTCTTCTGATTTTAAAGTTTTAGTTTTTGTGTGTTTAATTTCATGTTTTTTTCCTTTAATTTTATTAATTTCCTCTCATTTCCAGCCTTTCTCAACAAACATCAACTTCACCTATACAATTACAACAACGCCCTTCAACTTCCGGCCAAACGCATCGTCTAAATGAAACTTCTTTAAACAATCAACAAACTTCCTTAGACTTTCCTTCAACAGATCAACTACAAACGTCTAGACAGCCTCCACGAACTATGCGAGCAGAAGGTGAAATTTTAATTTTTTTTATTGGGCATTTTCCCCTAAAATTAGACAACCGGAAATTTGTATATTTATCTTTCAATTTGGACATTTTCTTTTTAAATTTGCATTTTTAGCTAACAAAACCTTTCTTTTTCTTGCCATTTTCAATTAGTCTTCTTTTCCTTTTCTTTATTAGCCTTGACACATTTCCTCTTCTTTTTAGGCCAAATAACGGCTAACAAAACTGTTTTAGTGCCAACATTGCCTAACCAAAATAGCGGTTCTTCTTTAAGCAATATTCGACAACCTTCTTCACCTTCTTCCAAAATTTCTCCTTTAATTACAAATAATGACACCCCTCCATTACCTTTGTTAAAAACTCGTCGAAACAAAATGACGACAAATAGACAACAACAACAAATACATTCTTCTTGCCCTTCTTCTTCTGATGAACAAATAAGTTCTCCAAAACAAAAGAGCAATAAACAACAATTAATTAAACAACAGACATCTCAACAACAATGTTTACCGTTAAGTTCTTCTCTTCAACTTGAACCTACAAACATTAAAAAAGAAGAGCCTGATTTTTCTGAAAAAGGTAAAAACACAAATGTTTGTTTGAGTTAAAACATTAATTTATTTAAAAATACAACAAAACTTAACAGAAAACACAAAAACATTAAAAACATTTATTTTTGTATTTTACAAAATATTAAAAATACATTTATTTTTGTATTTTTATTAATTTTTGTATTCTCTTTAAACTTTTGTATTTTCAAAAACATTTCAGAAATGTTGCGGTATATTTATGACAACGCTCATCCAAATGCCAGGCGAAATACAGTTTCTACAAAAGGTGTGTTTTGTTTTTAAAACACATAAACATTAAAATCTAAACATCTTTCAAAACATGTTTTTCCTTTTTCTATTTTTTCACCACTTCCCTTTAACCCCCCAAGTTCAATTAAGCGCGAATAATCCACAAAGCTTTAAGTAAATAAAATGAGAAAAAAATAAGATAAGGACTATAAGCTTTTAAGATATATGGAATAAATGTGGGGGAGAATAAAAAGAGAAAAAGAGAGGCTTACATTAGTAGCGGCATTTCTATTCAATTGAAAACAAAAAAATAAATGAAAAAAAAACACAAAAAGCCTATATTTCCACGTTCATTGAATGCATTTTATATTATTTTTAATAAGTCAAAATGTCTAAATTTCAAAATGTCGATTTTGAAAAATGTCTAAATTTCAAAATGTCTAGATTCTAAAATGTCTAAATTCCAAAATGTCTAAATTTCAAAATGTCGATTTTAAAAATGTTCAAATTTTAGGTAGCCCTTTACCTCAATTTGGCCAAAGAAATGCAACGTTAAGCAGTGGCTCAATGTCAGCTATACATTCAAATACAGTCTCTAACACTGTTCCTTTAGCTAATAGAATCAGAAGCTACCTTTCTGTTTGTTTTTTCTTTTAAAAATTTAAAAATCTCCATCTTTCTCTTTAAGAATCCATCAGTTTCGTGGAAACCGTCAACAGATCAACGACGATTAATTGGCCATTTATTGTTAAATAGACATCCTCAAAGCGAGTTATTGTCTAATTATTATTCTGCTTCTACTTCTAATGTTCTTGATTTTGGACTTAAAGTTGTTGGATGTAGAGATCCAATATCTGGAAGACTTGGAGCTTTTGTTACTCGTGTTAGGCCTGGTTCAATTGCAGATACTGTTGGACAGTTGAGAGCTGGTAAGAGATTTTTTTAATTATTTCAAAATGGTCAAATTTAAAATTGGTCAATTAAAAATGGGTCAGATTGAAAATGGGTCATTTTTTAAAATAGTCAAATTAGAAAAAGGTCAAATTATAAAATGTCATAAAATTAATAGGTGATGAAGTGCTAGAATGGAATGGTCACCAATTACAGAATGCAAGCCCAGAGGTGTTTTTCAATAAAAAAATTAAATAAAAAATTATTTTAAAATTCCCTTTAATTTCCCTTTAATTTTAAGACAGTCTATACAATAGTTCAAATCAGTAAAGCAGACACACAATTAGAATTAATTGTTTCTCGTCCTCTAAGCGGCGATGGAGATGATTTTCTAAATTTGCGTAGAAGAAGATTATTAGAGCAACAACAATTTTTAATAAATAAAAATAATTCTTTAATTCCACATTCTCAATCTTTAATCGCTGCTACGCCTTTTATTAGTGGTGGTGCTTCTAATATTCAACAGCAAAAACATTGTTTTTATTCACGGGTTCCTTCACCATTTGTGCTACAACAACAATATGTTTCTAATGATGGTGGCTTTTGTAAGTTTATTTTAATTAAAACACAAAATAATCAGAATAAATGAAAAATACAAAAAAATAAACTTGAAAGAACAAGTGAAATACGTTATAAATAAAATCAGAAAAACAAATACAAATAAATGAAAATACAACAAAAACAGAATTAAATTTAAAAAATACATCAACAGAATTAAATTAAAACATTAATACAAAAATACATAAAAACAGAATCAAATTAAAACATTAAATCAGAACAACATATTAAAGAAAACACAAAAATTAAACTTGGAAAAAAACAAGTAAAACACAAGCAAACTTGAAAACCAGAAAATCAAATACAAAAGAATAAAAATACAATAAAAACAGAATTAAAATAAAATACAAAATTGAACAAAAATACAAAAACATTAAAAAATACAAAAATATTGTCTTTCTTTAATTTACTTGTGTTTTCTTTTAACTAATTAAAACATTTTAAATAGTTGACCCTGCACCTTCTTGTTTTTCTCCCCAATTTAATGCTGATAATGTTTCTGGAATATGTGGTCGTTTAGAGGTGTTTTTCCTTTAAATTAATTTCTGAAATAATTAATATTGTTTAGATGGCTTTATTGTATTTACCACAAAAACGTGAATTAATTATTTCCCTAAGCCGTGCCTATGATTTATTACCACGTTCAAATGGAAATGATAGAAATCCTTATATTAAATTATTTCTTTTGCCTGATAGAAGGTAAGAAATATTAATCAAAATTAAATTAAAAATATAAAATTTCAAGTGAGAGGAGCAGAAGGCAAAGTAAAGTTATAACAGGAACTCAAAGTCCAGTGTGGGAGGAACATTTCTTTTATGAAGATTTGGATGAGATTGAACTGGTTAATCGAGTTTTAGAGGTGAATGATTTTTTAATATAGCAAAGTAGCAAACTAATAGATTAAATAAAGATTAGTATTGAGTATAGCCATTGTGCCGTACGCACTACTACTGGTCTGTACGGCACATGGTGGACACTTCTATAAATTAAGAGATTTATTATCCAGCAATGATTCTGAACATCCTTGATAATCATTTTTCAGGTCACTCTTTGGGATTATGATGCTTTCGAATCACACTCATTCTTGGGAGAGGCACTCATTGATCTGAGCCAAACTCCATTGAATAATCAACCGCATGTTTATACACTGTTGGATATGGATGATGATAATCCTATTAGAGTGGTTGGTAGTTTAGTCTTTCATTTGATTTTAATAATTAACAGAGACTTCGATACCAACAGAGAAGATACTCTTCAACAACACCTCCAGTTGGACAACGCAGTCGTTCACAAATGAATTTTCCTTATAGAACACTTCCTCAAAATGCTTCATTTGGCCCTGCAGATAGAGGGAGTGTTTCTAATAGAGAATGGGGGAATAAAACAACAAATTCACTTTCTGTTCATGACTTGCCTGTGGGTTTCGTTTTTATTCTAATTGTCTCTTATTTCTTAATCTCTCACACAGTCTCTCACTTTTTGTCTGATTAGAATCCGGAAAATTCCGGAACATTTACAATACTTTATAGTGAGCTAAGTTTTATTTTCTTTTACTATATTCTTTCCGTATTAGTTAAACGAGAGATTGTTTAACGATGTACAATTTTATAAGAGAGACGAATCTGGTACAGAGAAAATTTTACTTCTCATCAGTTTTTTCTTTAATTTTAGCTTCATTCTTCTCGTTCTCGTTATGGCGCTTACAATTCTGATTTCCCAATACATTCAGAAGCCTTTAGACATGGAGGAGGAAGACATAATTATTCTTATGGAGATGAAGAAGATTTTTGGGATGAAGGAAGAAATTATGGAAGAAATCAAAAACACCGAAAAAATATTTGTTTATCTGATCAAGAACAAGAATGGGAAATTGGAAGAAGACGTAAAGAAAGGGAACATAGCAGAGAACATAGACGAAGAGATAGAGAACATAGACACCATCAACATCGTCATGGTGAAAGACAACACAACGTTCGGGATAGAAGGCCTCAATCAGCTACAGCACTTCGGAATAGTAAGTGAAACTTTTGTGAAGCTGAAGCAAGAAAGTGAAGCAATTTTTTGCTTCAGTTTCAAGTTTTTGCTTCAGTTTATATTTTTTGCTTCAATTTTTATTTTGCTTCAAAATTTTCTTTTTGCTCACTTTTTTACTTTAACCATTATATTTTCAGTTGTCGAATGGGAGCAACGTCATGCTTCAGGGGTTAATAATATCCCAGATAATCATCAAAATTTGGAAAATCCTGCCTTCAATGAAGAAAAGGATGGATATCAAAATATGAAACAAAACAACACTCGTAAAACAACAAGACAACAAGAATTAAAAGAACAAGAAAGTGCTGGAAGTCTAATTGGAGGTGGATATGGCTCTGATTGTTCAGCAGAAACTTTGAGTGTTAATTCTGCTCAAAGCATGCAAAACAGGTAGAGATAATATAAAAATTAAAAATACATTATAACTGTAGAAACTTCCGGAAAATATACAATACATTTTTAAGACATGTTTCCTTCTTTATACGTTGTTACTGTATTCTTTCCGGATTCTTCCTTCTATATTTATATTTTCCGGATTTTTGCTTTCTTTATTTTGTTTATTCTTTCCGGATTAGTTTACTGATATTTTCTTTACGGTTTATACTTTCTGATTCTTGCTCTATCTATTACTGTTTACTTTCCGGATTTTTTGCTTCTAAACTTTAAATAAAATAGTTTCATGTTTTAAGAACGGTTTCTGTATTTCTAGAGCTTTGCTTCGCCAACAACAGCAACAAATCCAAAGAATTCAACTACAAAATCAACAACAACAAAGCCAAAGTTCCAATGAAGATATAATTGTTTCTAAAGCTTACGGGAATGGAGATATAGATTATGAAGAAGACGAAAGATTTATTGGAATAACTGAACAACAACAACAACAATTAAATATTGCTTCAATGACTGCTAAAGAAATGAAGGATAGAAAAAAGTCTTTAATGACGAGGTTAATACCTGGAAGGAATGGGCCTAATGGTAGAGTTTTATTTAAATTTTGTTTTTTTAAATGTTGAAGCTTCTTTTTTACGAAACTTTATTGAAAACCTTTAAGTGAAAGCAATTATTTATTTTTATTTGCTTCAAGTTTTTCCTTCAATTTTTGGTTTCACTTTTTTGCTTCAATTTTGTTTCATTTTTCCTTTAAATTTTTGTGTTTCTTCTTTTTGCTTCAATTGTATTTTGCTTCAATTTTTGCTTCACTTTTTTAAATTGCTTCTTTTCTTTCTTGCTTCACTTTCCTTTTTTTGCTTCGCTTTTTAATTTTTCCTTTATGCTTCTCTTTCTTGGACTTGCTTCATTTTTGTCTTAATGTCTTATATTTTAGAAGCAAACAAAAGATTAGGCTTTGCACGTTCTGAAGAGGTTGGTATTCCAATGGAAGGAGCAACAACAGTTTCAACAACAACATCAAATACAGCATTAGCCCCACCTGAACTTATTAAGCAAAATAGTAAAGAATCTACGGACAGTTCTGATAAGTAAATAAATGATTTTCAATTACCTCTATATAGTCAACTTCCTCTATTATAAACAAAAATAATTCGCTTATATATAGAGTTTTTGGAGTCCTCTATGTAGTAGACGCTCTCTATAGATTATTTTCTGAAGGTCCATTATATAGAGGTTTTTCTTGAACTTAGTTTCAGTTGGCTGCCTATTCTGCCTGATCGCCCTCTCGGTTCTTTTATGGAAAATCTTGGCCCTGGACAAGTTGTTGGAAGGCAGGCACTTGGTTCTTTACCTATTGGGGAATTACTGATCGGGTTGTCTACTGAACAAGGAGCTGGATTGGTTTTGGATATTAGGGAGGCTAGGGGATTGAAGATTGGACCTAGAGGTGCTCCTGGTGCGTTTTTTTTATTGAGAAAAAATTTTCTAAAAATTAAAAAAATTTCCAAAATTTTTCCAGCTTCATATGTTAAAGCATATTTAATGGAAGGCAAAAATTGTATAGCAAAAGCAAAAACACAGCCTTCAAGAACACGTTCTGCCTCTCCCGCCTTTCGCCAAAAATTAATGTTTAATGAAAATTTGCGAAACAAAATGCTTCAAGTTTGAATTTAATTATATATAGTCGGGGTGAGCGACCTCGTTAGCGCCAATCACTATAACTCTTGAACGGATAGACCTATTTTTATAAGATTGGTACCATTCGATAGACAATTAAATTGTCTACAAAATAAGCCTAAAATAAAAATTAATCCCTTCAACAGCTTCTTTTTTTTTAAAAAAAATGCTTCAAGTAGTGCCAATTTTTTTAAAATTAATTTTTTTTTAATTTTCCAGTTAACCGTGATAGGCGATTTTGGCCGTTTAGAAAGGAAATCTTTTATGGGCGTAATTCAAATCGCCTTGGAAGAGTTACAATCGGGGAAAGATTTAATTGTTGGTTGGTATAAATTATTTAACAGTGACAGCTTAAATGGTAGCTGTCAGCAACAACCTTTAAGAAAAACAAGTGAAGTATCCAATAATTATTCTCAATAACCCTGCAAATTTTTTGAAAATTTTTTTTTGATTTTTTCATTTTATTCTGATTTTTAAATAAATTTTGATTTTTTATTAATATTTGCGGATTTCTGCAAATTTTTTGCGGACTTTTTTCTAATTTTTAAAAAATTCGTTAATTTTGCTTAAAATAATGCTAAAAATCCTAGACTTTGGTATAATACACTACTAAAAATTCTCTATCAAATAGGCTGTATTAAAAAATTTAGATTTGTCCGCAAATGTTTGTCCGCAAATGTTTGTCCGCAATTTTTTGAACTGTCCGCAAATTTAATTTAAAAAAATTTTTTTTTTAATTTTTATTCAACAAATAAATTAAACAAAAAAATAAGCAGCATAATAAGGAAACAATTTAGTTAACAAAAAGTCTTTAATTGAAGGAAATAGAAAATAAATAAATTCAAAAATATTATGAATAAAAGAAATAAATTTATTTTTATTTATTTCATAATATTCTTTTTTATTTGAATTAATTAAATAATTAGGCAGACATTTAATTATTTTATTATTTGATAAGTCTGTTGGGAAAGAATTTAAATCAAAATATAAAAAGCCTTCATTTTTTATTTTGCTGAATTTGTCGTTGTCTCCCCCGTCAAATTGAAAAAGTGGGGGGATGTCTTCTATTGAGTTTTCGTTTGATGATATTTTGGTTGAGAACATCCGCCAGTTTGAGATTATACTGTAGAAATTTAAAAAAAATTTAAAAAAAAAATTAAAAAAATTTAAAAAAAGTCCGCAAAGTTTGTCCGCAAAATTTTTGCGGACAAACTTTGCGGACATTTTTTTTAAATATTTTTTTTTCGGATTTTTCTCTAATTTCCCTTCGTTTACTTCTTTTTAATCTCAATTAATTTACCTATAATTTATTCGAGCACATGAAACTCCAAAAGCTTTTTGAATACATAAACGATTCATAACGTTATTGTCCTTTAATATATTTTAAAATTTTTTAGATTAATTTACAGTAACTTACAGTAGCAAAATTATTTAATAAAAATTCTGCTGTCGATTCAAAGAATTGTTTAGTAGAATTAGCTGAACGAATAAAAAAGTATCCTCCAGCTATCTTTAAAAATAGAAAAAAAATTTTTAGTAGAGAACTTTTGCGGACAAAATTTGCGGACAATTAATTTTAAAAAATATTTAAAAAAAAATTTAATTTTCTACCATATACTGTAGCAACCCTTCAGACCCTTCACTGTCAAAAATAATCCCCGCATTGGTAAATTCAGCACTATTTGTGTCAAAAATTTCAAAAAGATTTTTTTTCCAAATTGTGTCTGCCTGAACCATCCAAAATTGTTCAATTAATTGACTTAAGAAAGAGACTAGTTTTGCTCTAAAATATTGAAAAAGTTGGTAACGTCCATCTCCTGACGCAAATTTTTCTTCCTAGAAATAAAAAATTAAAAAAAAATTTTTTTTGTCCGCAAAAAAAGTTGCGGACAAAAAAAATTTGTCCGCAAAAAAAGTTGCGGACAAAATTTTTTTTATTTAAATTTTTTACTAAAGCAGGAATATCCCAATAAACAATCCCTCCAATATCAGTAAAAGACTCCTTCAAAACTTGATGAGAATAAGAGTCAAAAACAACAGCCACAACTTGTTCAACAGCACCGGGGAATTTACGAAGATTGCAGAGAAAATTGAGAGAAATGTTTAAAGCATACTGGGGAGAGAATTTTAAAAAATTATATTTTTTTTTTAATTTTTTTTTAAAAGTTTACTTTATTTAATAAAATAATTGCAGGTGTTGTAGTTTCGTTAAATTTTTCAAAAATCTGAAAAAAATTTTTTATTTTTCTAAAATTTTTTAAAAAATTCCCCCAAACCTTCCTAAATTGTTCTTTATAATCATTCAACTCGTTTTGGTCGTTAAATAAATTTTTACTCTGTTCAGTTAGAAAATACTGTATTTTTGAAACTTTTCGCATTTTTGTGTAGAACAATATAGAAATTAAAAGAATAGCTAGATGAATAAAACGAAATCGAAGCTGACGCATCATTTAAGAACTAAATGATAGGAAATAAATAATAAATAGAGAAAAATGTTTTCCCGGATTGGTCAAATGGAGAAAAAGAAAAATTAGTTTAAATTTAAGACAAATTTACTAAAATAGCGGCTGTAAACTAGTTTAACGATAACAAAATTTTGGTACGATAGATCTTCCTAATTTTTTGAATATGCATTGATTAGAGTCTTATCTAAGATATCCCTGGTTTGCTAAGAGATCTGAAATTTTTAAACCGAGGTATAGCCATTTAAGTTATGCTTACTAGAGCATAACACAACGTAATTTGTCAAAATTTTAAATTAAATATTTTAATCCAATTTTGGTATCGTTGGATAGAGCTCGACTAGACGAGTCCAACGATGTATCGCTTGTTATATTTATGCGATTTTGAAAGAAGAAAAATACGTTTGAAGTTAAGGCAAAAATCGCTAAAAGATCTCCCCCAAAACTTTCAGCCGGAATTTCTTGTATTGGGTTTGTTAGATCAGGATGAGAGATACCTCATTCGATTCCTTATCATTAACTGTAGAATATATCAAAAAATTGGGCAATTTTATCGTGCCGTTTTTAAGATAATCAATGAAATATGTTATTTTTGGAGAATAATCTAAAGGCCATATCTCAGCCAAAAATGAGAATATTGGGGTAAATTTTTTTTTAAATTTTGGGATATCTTAGATAAGATGTAAACCTATATTGATACAAAAAATTAGAAAAAGTTATCACCTCGAAAAATTTTTATAGGGCCTAGAAGTTTTTAATAGGAGAATTCATATAATTTCAGAGTCACCATACTCAAAAGACCATAACTCAGCCAAAAATAGAATTTCTCCTTGAAATTTTGGGATATCTTAGATAAGATGTAAACCTATATTGATACAAAAAATTAGGAAAAGTTATCTCCTGGAAAAATTTTTATAGGGCCTAGAAGTTTTTATAAATAGGAGAAATTTACAATTTCAGGAGAGTTTTAATAGGAGAATTCATATGGAGAGCATTATAATTCAGAGTCTACTTATTCTAAAGGCCATATCTCAGCCAAAAATGAGAATATTTGGGGTAAATTTTTTTTTAAATTTTGGGATATCTTAGATAAGATGTAAACCTATATTGATACAAAAAATTAGAAAAAGTTATCTCCTCGAAAAAATTTTATAGGCCTAGAAGTTTTTAATAGGAGAATTCATATAATTTCTGGGTCTCCAGACTCTAAAGGTCATAACTCATCCAAAAATATTAATATCTCCTTGAAATTTTGGGACATCTTAGATAAGATATAGATCTATCTTTAAGCCAAAAATAAAGGAGCTGAGACATACCGAAAATTTTTTATAGGGCCTTAAATGTTTTCAGAGTCATCAGACTCTAAAGTCAATATCTCTACCAAAAATGCGAATATCTTTCTGAACGTTTGGGATATTGTAGATAAGACTCTTATCTACCTTTATAGAAAAAATTAATAAATTCTATCATCTCAAAGCATTTTTATATGGCCTTGAATTTTTTACATATGGAGAGCATTATAATTCAGAGTCTACTTATTCTAAAGGCCATATCTCAGCCAAAAATGAGAATATTGGGGTAAATTTTTTTTTAAATTTTGGGATATCTTAGATAAGATGTAAACCTATATTGATACAAAAAATTAGAAAAAGTTATCACCTCGAAAAATTTTTATAGGGCCTAGAAGTTTTTAATAGGAGAATTCATATAATTTCAGAGTCACCATACTCAAAAGACCATAACTCAGCCAAAAATAGAATTTCTCCTTGAAATTTTGGGATATCTTAGATAAGATGTAAACCTATATTGATACAAAAAATTAGGAAAAGTTATCTCCTGGAAAAATTTTTATAAGGGCTAGAAGTTTTTAATAGGAGAATTCATATAATTTCAGAGTCACCTTACTTTTTCGCTTAAATTCAAATCTATTTTTCTTTATTGGAAATTACAGAATCGGGATAAATTATATCTCATTCGACTCGTCTATTTAAGCTCTATCCAATGATATCAAAATTGGATTAAATGGATAACTAAAAATTTGGAGGCTACAGTATCTGACATTTTTAAATAAAGCTGTGATAAAAAATAAAAATGTTTTTCCGGAAAGTTGTGATGCATTTTGCACCTCATCTAATAAAATTAAATAAATAAAATCAATTTAACTTTTCCGGATTGAATAAAAATTGAGTGACTGCAAAACAGGGTTTTTAATAAATAATTGTTTATCTTCATGCTTAATCTCCGTTTAAGATCCTTTTCTGGTGATTTGTGTTCGTTTGTGATTTTATTCATTTTTCGTGTTCTTTAATTATTTAAAATAAAAATAAAACGAGAAAATTAAAAAAATGATTTTCCCTTCTTTCTTTCTCTTTTTTATTCTTTTATTTAAACCCTCTCCAATAGACGGTGCAAAATTGGGAAAAAATAAAATTTTAAATAAAATTTTAAATAAAACTTCAAATTTTGCCCTTCTTGATTTAACTAAAAGAACTTTAAATTTTTATATAATTGCTAATGGGAAACATGCGGTTGTTGTGAATAAGAGTTTGTCTTCCAATGGATCTGTGGATTATAGTAAAAATAAAAATATTTTTTTAATTTTTGTTTTATTTAAAAGGATCATCTCAACCTCCATTTTTAATTAAAAACAGAGGTTCTGTCATTTTGCTTAATCCTGGTCAGTGATTTTATTAAAATACAGTAATCCACCCCTCTATGTTATTTTTAAAGAAAATTCCTTTTCTTGGCTTTCTGGCCATCCCTCACTTTTACAAATGTTAGCAGCTAGTGGGCACTCTACTTTGGCTATAGAAGGCGAAGATTTGGAAAAAATTGGAAAAATTGTCAATTGGGAAGAACTTCATAAAATTCTACTTGTGGGTGTTGGAAAGAAGGGCACTCATTTAATTTTGGATTTAATTGAAAAGTAGGTTTACTGTAACTTTTGAAATTTGGTATCATTCGATAGAGCATTAAATTTGCTATATAATAAAGGAAGAAAATAAATTTTAAGCCAAGTTGAAGCCGAAAAACACTCAAAAAATCGTCATTTTTGGATATAATTGTTAGTTTTTTGACCAAAACTTTTTTTCCAAGGGATCTAAAAATTTAATTTTAGGCTTATTTTGTAGCCAGTTTAATCCTCTATCGAATGGTATAAAAATTATAAAAATAGGTCTATCCGTTCAAGAGTTATAGTGTTTGGCACTAACGAGGTCACTCACTCTGACTATACCTTTTAATTATTTTCAGAGTTCCCAGAATCAAAGAAGAATTAAACTCAGTATTATTAATTAATCCTCCGAAGACGTTATCAAACAAGATCGAAAATTATTTGAAAGAAAATAATAAAGAAAATCGAATTTTTTGGATTTTATTGAAAAATCAAGCTGATGACGGGATTAATCAAGACAATTTAAAAGAAATTAATTTTGAATGGAATCCCAAAAAGAAGACAAGTGTAGAAAAGTTGGCACAGATTAGTGTTAATTTACTTGATTTTATTCATCCACGTTGATATTTAATTGATATTTAATTAAATTAAAATTTGCGGACAAAATTTGCGTAGAGAAAAATTTGCGGACAAAACCAAAACCTGTTGGAATTGGAACTAACGGCCATTTGGTCTTGCCTGTACCATAAACTAAGCATAAATTGTACATTAAAACTATTTTTATAACTAAGAAAGCTTAAATGGGCGGTGTCCGCAAATGTCTGTACGCAAATGTCGCTCCCCCAAATTAATTTAAAAAATAAAAAAAAAATAAGAAAAAAAATAAATTTAAAATTTTATATAGTTATTTGTGTCTATAAAAAAGAAGTAAAATATATGGAATGAGCTGTGGGCAATTTTTAAAAATAAAAATTTATATTTAAGTTTACCACTATAGGGGAATGACTAAGGAAAAATAAAAAAAAATCTGTCTTATCACATAATCTATGGGAGGGGGGGATAGCTGGAGGACCACTAAAAAGTCTGGGAAAAATTTTAAAAAATTAAAAATGCACGTGAGAGTCTCAAAAGGAAAGGAGGATAACCTAGCTAGGGGAGGGATATCTGGGAGATTTTAAATAAAATGAAAGGGATAAGACAGAGATTTTAATTAATTAATATATTTCACATTAAGAGGCAGAGGAATCTTTAAAAAATTAAAAAAAATTAAGTCAAGGCTAAAAAAGCAAGGCATAAAAAAATAAATCAAAAAGGCACAGAAAATGCACATAATAAGAGATTATAAAAATTTTTAAAAATTTAAAAAATTATTGAAATAATGGCCTTTTTTAGAATTTTATAAAAATATTTTTCTAATTTTCTATTCCTCACAATTTAAACGTTCTTCCAATTCTTCTTCAAAATTTAACGGAATTTGTTGTTCTTGCGATCTATTGGACGATCTTTGATGGGAAAATAAAACTTGTCTTTGTTGTTGAATTCTTTGACCTTCTAAATGGGTTCCTTCAAGTTCTGTAGGTTCAGGTTTGACATAAGAGAAGGGGAAGTAGGCACACTTAAAAATTTAAAAATAAATTTATATAATGTCGGGCACTTTAGAGTCTCAAAGTCAAGGGAGGACAACTCAGCTAGGAAAGGGATAACTGAGAGATTTTAAATTAAATTAAGGGACAAGAGGGAAGCGGGGAGACCGTGAAGAGAGGCAATTTTTCGTTTATAACGTGCTGTGACATTTTGTCGTTTTTAAGGAATTGAGCATTTTGTCATTTTTAAGGGATTTAGGCATTTTGTCTTTTTTAAAGGGTTATTTTACCCAAAAGGGAACAAAAGTTGTCAAAAAATAGGGAGAACAAGAGAACAAAATTTTTAAAAATTTTACCGGACCACCATTAATAGAACCTTTCCACCATCCTTTATCTTCCCCAATAGTATCTAAAACTTGAATAATATCACCAGGAGTTAAAGATAAATATTTGGAAGTGTCTGGACGGCTAAAAGATCGTTGAGCAACAAATATGGCACTTTTGAGAGGTGTACTTTTTAATATTACGTCAATTTCGAAGCCTTCTTTGATACTGTTGTTACGATAATAATTAACTAGATCCTGCCAATAAGAAGGGAAATTAATTAAAAACTAAATAAAATTACCACAACAGAGTCAAACAGTCTTTCTTCATGTAAAAAATATCTAAAAAATTAAAAAAAAACAAAAAAAAACCAATGATTGCCTCCCTTCTACATTAATACCACTAGATATGTCACCATACCCCGAAAGGCATCGAACCTGGGCCCCAAAATTGCAAATTAGGGGTTTAACCACTACGCAATGTATTTTTAAAATTTTTAAAAAATTCACAAAAAATCTCTGATTGTCTCCTTATTACATTAAAACAACTAAAACAGTCATTATCTACCGCCAAGCATCGAACCTACACCCCCAAAAGTGCCAATTCAAGGGCGTTAACCACTACACCATGGCAGTGTATTTTTAAATTTTTAAAAATTAAAAAAAATCTCAGATCGCCTCCTTACTACATTAAAACCATTAAAACAGTCATTATCCCCCGAAAGGCATCGAACCTAGACTCCAAAAGTGCCACGTCAAGGATTTTAACCACTACACCACGGCAGCCCATTTTTTAAAAAATTTTAAAAAATTCCAAAAAATCACCCACTTATTCGCTTTCTCATCTAATTGAATTTTAATATGCTTCAGTTCATTTCCAATTTGTAAAGACAGCACATATTGTTGATAATTTGGATTCCATCGAACTAAAAATGTTCCTCCTTCTGTTCCTTCCAATAAATTGTTGGCTACTTTACGTCCAATTTCTCCAAAATACCAAGGATATTCGTTTGGGATATTTTGTCTTTCAAGAGGAATATCTACAGTTTCCATTATTCTACTGAAAAAATAAAAAATAGGAGGCTTTTTAACGTAAGAATTTAAAAAAAGAAACGATTGCCCGCACTTGAACGGCTATAACTTTTCATTGGATAATCTGATAAGAAAGATCCTGTTAGGAAAAACAATCAGCACATTCGGAGCTTTCGATTGGTATAAGAATTATTCGGAGTGGGTGAAAACTAAAAAAGTTATGGCCAAAAATCAAGCTCGGGGATGACTTGTCACCTATTATGATTGCCCGCACTTGAACGGATATAACTTTTTATTAGATAATCTGATAAGAAAGATCCTGCTAGCAAAAAGAATCCGCATTTAGAGCTTTCGAATGGCATAAGAATTATACGGAACGGATGAAAATTAAAAAAGTTATGGGCAAAAAATGATCGGGGATGAAGCGTCACCTATGCTGATTGACCGCACTTGAACGGCTATAACTTTTTATTGGAAGATCTGATAAGAAATATGCTGCTAGCAAAAATAATACCCATTTCCAGAGCTTTCGATTGGTATAATAATTATTTGAAACGGATGAAAATTAAAAAAGTTATGGCTAAAAACAAGCTCGGGGATGAAGTGTCGTCGCTAGTCTAACAAGTTATTTACCTGCTAACAATCATTGGCACTTTTTTATAGACTGAACTAGACATTGGAGAAGGTAAAATAGAAGCGTCGTTATCGTCTACAGTTATAACTTCAGATAATGAACAATTTGAAGAACGGCTATAACGCTTTTTCTGAAAAAATTTAAGAAAAGGTCTTAAGCAGAACATTTTTAATTTTTCTTATAAAAATATTTTTTAATTATTTTGTGATAAGAATAAACTAGAAATTGAATGAATGGCAACAAAAATGCAAAAAAGTCATTATTTATATAAAATATTCACTTTTGGACTTATTTGTTTAATGGGTGGAAGGGAGATGTTTTAATGCAGATGTTAAAAAAATAAATAGATTAGAGGAATAAAATGAATATTCTTTTGAAAAAAACATTCCGTACCATTCAAAATTAAAAAAGAAAATTAAAAGAAAAAATTAAAAAATTTTAGATGTGTCAAACTCATATGGGTCAAAACTCATTTGGTCAAAACTCATTTGGGTAAAACTCAAGAGGGTCAAAATTAAAAAAATGAAATTTTAAAGGTTTTTGGAGTGTAAAAGAGAAATTCCATAAAAAAAATATTTTTGAAGACAAAAAAATCAAAAAAAAACTCACAAAATCAAAATTATTAGGCAAAGTCCTCCCTCCGTGTCCATTGGCAAAATTTAAAGATAAAATTGTATTATTAATATTTTGAAGTTGGTGATTTATATTTGAATTATAATTATTATTATTTAAATTAAATGTTTGTGGAAATATTGAAGATAAACGAGAAATTGAATTTATTGTGTTGTTGTCCCCTCTGATTCCATAAATTGGAGAAACTTCTTGTTGTTTTATTATTTTTGCATTACATTCACATTTTTTGGTGCATTCCAAATGAAAATCTTTGTTACAGCCTAGAAATTTTAAGGAAATTAAGGAAAAACTTCAGAATACGGACCACGCTTAAATATGGACAATACATATGTCATTCGAAAGAGCTCGGCGAGCTGAGTTGAATGACACCAAAATTATTTGGGGCTCGTAACTATGGGCTGAGATACAGGCCCCTAAAAATTGAAAAACCAAGCTCAAGTTTGGGGTGAAAAATTCGAAAATGCAATTGATATCTCTATCGAAAGATATCAACTGGCCGAAAGGCCATTTATAGCCGAAAGGCCATAGAGTCGGCTTATTGGAGTCGGCGAGACGCTTGTGCAAAACCCCGAGCTTCGCTCGGGGTTTTGCGTCTCGCGGGAGCCTATGGTCGCTTGGTTCTGTAAGTAGTACCATAAGCCTATTCATACAGAATCATAAAATTCTGTATGACTCTTATGATTCATACAGAATGAACCTATGCCTGGTGGGGTTCTGAGTACATACGTAGGCTTATCGGTTAAGATCAGTGTCAGTGTTACTTATACTTTATCATTCACAACTTTGTCCAAAGTCATCCAATCACGCTGATTTTGGTGTCATTCGACTCAACTCGAGGAACTCTTGAATGAGCTATAATTTGCATTTTCGAATTTTTGACCCAAAAAATGAGCTTGGTACCCCTATGGTTTTTCAATTTTCAGGGGCCTGTATCTCAGCCCATAGTTACGAGCCCCAAATGATTTTGGTGTCATTCAACTCAGCTCGCCGAGCTCTTTCGAATGACATATGTATTGTCCATATTTAAGCGTGGTCCGTATTCTGAAGTTTTACCGAAATTAAATTTTAAAATTTTTTAAAAATTTGGGTCAGACTCAAAATGGTCAAGAACCAAAATGGTCAAACTAAAAATGGTCAGACTCCTTTGGGTCAAAAATTTTTAAAAATTATAATAAAGGGCTCTAAACGTATCGCCTAGGATTATCAATTCAAAATTAATAGAAAATTTAAAAAAGAAAACCTGAACAATGATATCCCTGAAAGAATTTTCCTCGTAAAAGTTTTTGGCATAATGTACAAATAGTTACAGAAGTATAAGTCTTGTAAAGCAAAGAATGACCTAGTGCTGCCGCTTCTTTTGGATTGCTAATTTCTCTGAAATATTTAAAAATTAAACAAAATAATTTTGCGGACAAAAGGTCAGTCTCCGCAAATTTTGTCCGCAAATTTGAATATTGAATTCAAAGCAACTATTTTGAAATATAAAAATATTTTGGAGGTAAAAGAGATCAAAATAGAATCAAAAACTGATTAAAAATATTTTTGCGGACGAAAATTTACGGACAAGGACCCCACAACCAAAAATATAAAAAAATTAATTTAAAAAAATAAAAAAATAATTTAAAAAAATATACATTGCTTTTTTAATCATATCCTTCCAATTATTCATATCATTAACATTTTTGAAGGTAAATTGGATTATTAAATTGACAACATTTCCATCGTTTATTCCAAAAAACGAATTTCTTTTTTTCCTTTTTTCGATCATAAAAGAATTGGAATAATTATTTAAATCAAATAAATTGCTTGTTAACTTTCTTGAGATTGAATTATATTTATTTATTGATGTTGTTAATTCAGAATTTTCGACCAAATCGAAATCGGAGAGAAAAAAGAAGTTTTTGGATTTGTATGTTCCTGCCTAGAAAAATAATTTAAAAAATGAATATTTTAAACGGAAAATATTTTAAAAATTAATTTCAAAGCTTTTTTGCTATTTAAAGAATCTAATGAAAAAACGAAAGGAAAGAAAAAAGTTAAAAATAGAAAAAAAAAGATTTTTGCGGATTTTCCGCAATTTTTGTCCGCAAGTAAGAAAAATCTAAAGGAACGAGTGAAATAAACCAAAAATAAACCCAAAATATTATCATTTGTTCCATAAATGAAAGAAAAGCTTTAAAATGTTCCAATATCTAATTTAAAAATTAAGAAAAAAATTTGTTCGAAGAATCCACAATTATTTGCGGATTGTCCGCAAGTAAGGAAATCTAGATAAATGAAGGAAATAACCGAAAAATAATTCAAAAATATTAATCTTATCTCATCAATTACAAAAAGTTTTCAAAAAACTTCAATTTAATAAATAAATTTAAAAAATAAACCTCTCTTTTAGCAAAAAGTATCATACTTTCAAACAGAAAAACACTCCGTTGTTTTGCCTTTAAAGAATTTCCATTTTCTGTAATTGTAATTTTTAGAGTTCCATCAAACATAAAACGTCCATAATGCAATAAATTCTTTAAAAGAACATTTTTTTAGAATTTTTCTAAATTTTTTTTAAAAATCAGGCATATTTTAAAAATTAAAATTGTTTGCTAAGTTGGTAAGGCATTAAACTAAAAGTGAATAATTCAAAAATAAGTCGAAGGTTCGAACCCCAAAGGGGTAAAATTAATTTTCCAGATGATATAGTAATTAAATTAAATTTAAAAAAATTAAATTAAGTAAAAAATAAACAAAAAATATTTTTTTAAACCCAAAAATAAGGAAAATAAAGAAAAATAATCTAGTTAGTGTCCCCTCACCCAAAAAAATCTTCAAAAAATTAATATAAAATCCAAAATATTTTGTGGAACATCACCAGGTCCCAAATCATTTGATTTTAGAGAAAAGAGTCGAAAAAAAAGAAAGCGGGATAGGCGTGACGCGATACTTGCATCCCAAGGCTGAGAGGACATACTACCCCGGAAATTAAATTTTTTTAAAGATTTCCCATACATTTTTAATTCGAAAAAATAAAAAATTAAAAAAAATAAATTTAAAATATACCACATTCAAATCAGAAATACTTCTTTCAATAGTATTAATACACCCAATAATTTCCTGATCTCTCTTCATCTCGTTTACATAAACAGCGACGTCCTTCATTGCTTCATAGGCTTCATTTAAAAAAGATTTGTCTGTCAAATCAAGAGTGTTTTTGACCAAATTCTTTAAAAAAATATTTAAAATAAATTATAAAATTTAAAAAAACCTCCAAAATTAAATGATATTTTGTAATTCTTTGAAATGGAAGAATTAAAAAATCACGTAGTTTAAATTGAAGATTTGTGCCTAATTCCTTTAGAAAAAAATTTTATATTTGATATTTTAACAAAAGGTAGTGGGAGGAGAGCAGAGGGAGTGATTTCCTTTATTTTTCCTAAAATCAAGTTTTTGGCTTTTACAAAACTTGCGGACTTAGATTTGCGGACAAGTCCAAAGCCCAACAACTTCAATCTTTTTCGATCATAACTAGAATAGGAAAAGTCGGATCCCTTCAATTTTGGTATCGTTCGATTCAGCGTAACGAGCTGAATCGAAAGGTAACAAGAATAATCAGATACATCCTTTCTTGGGTGAGTTATGGTCGAAAAAATTTCAGAAAACCCAAAAGGAACATTTTCTCCCCAAAATCTTTAAGAAATAAACCTCAACAATCCTCTTATAATTAGAATCAATTCTTTCCAATTCTTCAATTCTACGAGAAGAAGAACCCAATTGAGAACAATAGAGGCCATAAATTGTAAAATTCATTTTATATCTAAAAATAATTTAAATAAAAAAGTTAACGGATTAGGACCATTCCGCGCCCTGCAACTTTTTAACGAAATGAACGGAACAGAACCAAATTTGGCATGTAGAATCTACATATCCAGGGCTATAGAATGATATAAAAACCATTCGGAATGAAAGAAAACCAAAAAAGTTATGGGCCAACAAAATGTTTGGCGCGGAATGATCCCCACCCAAAAAATCAAAAAAATAAACTTGAAAAACGTTTCAGCGACCAAATTTTTGTTTAAAAAATTTTCTTCTTTGTTTACGAGTCCAAGCAGTTTTAACACGCCCTGCGTCAATTCTGGCAAGAATTTTCTGTGCAAACCCAAAATGTCGTAGATATTGATAAATATTGTGGCAAAGTCAGCGCTTTGAAGGTGAAAACGCAAAGGATTGTAAAATCTGTCGATTATTGTTTGAATTCCTTCTAAATAGGAGATTTCTGTGTCTAATAGTTCTTTTAGGCAGTGGTCTCTGTTGTTGGTTGGAACAAATTCTAAGTAGCACTAAAAAATGAAAATTAAGTTTTTGCGGACAGATTTTTGCGGACATTCTGCAGATTTTTCCAGGTAATATAAAAATACTGGAACTGAATAGAATGGAAAAGCAGTTAAAATTAATTAGATAATCGAAATCAGGACTCTTAAAAACTAAATTTTCGGCTTTAAATTTTTTAGAAAAAATGGACATTTGGTCCCGCCACCCTAAAAAATAATTTTAAAAAATTCAATAAATATTTTTCTAATTTATTCCAGGGAAGAAAGCAGTCAAACTCAATTAATTATTCGAAACATCTTTAAAAACTCATAAAATTCTTTAAAAAAATTTTTTTTATAAAAAGTGACAATTGGTCCCACCACCCCCAAAAATAAGTTAAAAAACTAAAAAACCTTACAATTGGCAAAGATCTATTTCTCGGTATTTTCTGAGAACAAATTGACTCATATATCTCCTGTCCAGTTCTCTCCTCTTCTTCTTCTCTTTGTTTATTAATTAATGAATAATTGTCAAACTCTGTGTTTTGTTGTTGTTCATATTGTTCTCGAAGATTTAAGTAAATATCGTCAGATTCTTCACGCATAGGTAATTTTGAAGGAAGAATAGTCTCTTCTGGGAAGGGCCTAAATTATTAAAAATTAAATTCAAAAAGAAATTTTGCATTAGAAAATATTGAAGAACAAAAATTTTTTTGCGGACAAAAATTTGCGGACAGAATTTTGAAAACTTTTTTTCCCAACTATTCTAGGTTATTCTTATAAAAATAGTAGGCCGAACACTTCGGCCTACCAAAAATCATAAAATTTAGAGAATCCAATCAAGTTTAAAAATTTCAATCGATTGAAATTTCATGTATTTTTTGACATTTTGACATGAACAAAAAAAATTTTTTCTTTGATATTCTGGATCAAACATATATATTATTATAGTGAAACACTCTTACTATATTTTCAGATAGGTTAATCAACAAAGCTATAAGATTTTGAAAAAATTGCTTAAAAACAACCAAAATTGATCTTCACTAAATTACTGTATTTGACTTAAAAATCGATTTTTTAAACATAAATGAAGCTGGTAATTTTATGATTTCTAGATGGGAAAAAGTTTTTCCCATCTGATTCTATTTAGTTCTTTCAGAATATTTAAGAAAAAAATTTTTCAGCTTTACAGTAACACGTAAAAATTTTATGAATTAAAAAAATCGATTTTGACATGAACAAAAAAATTTTTTGATTAAAATTCTAATAATTTTATATAACTCAGTGAGTAGAAGACTTCTACTCACAGAAAATCATAAAATTTGTTGAACCCTATCAAGTTTAAAAATTTTCAATCGATTGCAATTTCATAAATTTTTGACATTTCGACATGAACGACAAATTTTTTTTCTTAAAATTCTAGTAAATTCTTATAAAAGTAGTAGGCCGTACACTTTGGCCTACTAGAAATCATAAAATTTAGAGAATCCGAAAAAAAATTTTTTTTTTAATTTTTTTGATGCATGCTTCAATTTTTAAAATATCAAAAATCCCCCACCCCCTTAAAAAAAGAAAACAAACTTTAATCCAAGCTGCCTTGATTTTTGACTTCTTGAAAGTTGTGATAAAAGTCTGAGAACTGCAGGGAAGTTTTGTAGTTCCAACAAATCGTCTTCACTAAAAACCTCATTTATTGAGAAATGATCACGACAGGCCTTCAGAAATAATGCAATGTTCTTTGAGCAAACAAACTGAAAAATAAAGATTTTTAATTGAAGAAATATAAATTATGGGGGCAGGCAAGTAACCAAGGTGGAGTGATCTGGTCAACTAGGAGACACTTTCATTAGAAATTCAGAACTAGAAGCCGGTCTGTGCAAAGCCTCATGGGTTTCCCCTATACACAGCCCAGGCATTTTTCAGTTTCCTGGGGTTTGCTGAACTCAAGCCCAAGGATCAGGCTCGTTATGAGGTCAATGAACCAAGTTGAGGAGTCAACTAGAGATCGGAAAACCTTAAAAATCATGAGTCTAGATTCGAGTTTGATTCATTGCCTTGTTTCAATGCCTAGTCCTAGAGCCCAGCAAAGCCGCAGGAAACTCAAAAAACGACTGCTCCTGGACTCTGGAAAAAGGAAAAGAACCCAAAGCTTTCGCCAAGTCCCGTACCCAAGGAAATAAAAATTTAAAAAATAAAAAGAAATACATGTGACTGTTGATATTGAGACAATATTTCATGTGAATAAATACAATTTGGAGACAGTTTAATAGCCAAATGGCAGAGAAGAACGCCATTTCTCAAAATAAAAGCAAAGTCGGATAATTTGTCAAATTCAGCATCAGGGGAAAGAACTCCAGTTGATTTAATCCATTTAATACATTGCTGCCATAATTCGTTTTCTCTATTGCCACAAGGCATTTCTTAAAAAAAAACTTTAAAAAATAAAGAAAATCGAAAAAAATTCAAGAAATTTTAAAAATATAGGAGAAAAACAACCACTTGCATAAAATTTAGACATTTTGTCGTTTACCCATTTTAAATATTTTACATTTCAACTAATGACTAATGAATGACTTTCATTAGTGTCAACTAATGAAAAATTATTCAAGACACCAAATAATGCTGAAAAACGAAATAGATAGACAAAATGCCAATTAAGGCAAAATACGACATAATGCCATTATTACTAAAATGCGACAAAGGCCAACTTCATTTAAAATCGACAAAATGCCATTTAGGCCAGAATACGACAAAATGCAAAATGATAGATTAAGTTGTATCAAAAATTTTTTTCTTTGATATGTAATATCAGACACTTGATTTGGATTATACTCCTTAAGTATAACATTTCAGTATTGATTAGACTTTAGTATTGATTGAGAGATAAATAATAAAAAAGTGTCAACTAATGATAAAATTTTCAAAACAACATAAATATAATATGAAAATACAAAAAATCGTTTCGACAAAATGCCATATAGGCCAAAGTGCGACAAAATGCCATTCTAAGTATAATACGACAAAAGTCCAATTGAGTAAGAAATGACAAAATGTAATTTTTGTGTTAAAAACGACAAAATGCCATTTAGGCCAGAATATGACAAAATGCAAAAATATTTGGTTAAGTTGGTTATGTTCTAGATTATTAAAAAATGTCAATGGTTCGATTCCAACTACTGGATAAATTAAATATGTTAATTTTAATAATAACTGAATGCCAAAATATGAAAAATCTACAACTTTAGAAGCTTCTAAAAATTTTTTATAAATTTTTTAAGTGAAAGAAAAATTTTAATTAATTTTTAAATCTAATTTTGCACAACTTCTGTTTTTATTTTATCTATCGCAGAATCTTTTTCTTTAACATATCTCTCGTAATCATCAACTAATTGGTTTGGAAGTCGTCCTTTCCATCTTCCCAAGTAAGCGTTAACTCCACCAGTTTGTTCTTTTAGCTTTCTTAGATGTGAAGTTCTGACAGGGCAGTTACAATAATGTTTTTCGATGCCTTTAAATGAATAATTTTCTAAGAAATCAACAGAAAAACCTGGGAAGCCAGCATCTCCCACAGGTCCAACAGGTCCAGGCTGTCCATCTGGCCCATTCTCTCCAGGCAATCCTTGCCTTAAAATCAAACGAATCTAAAAATTATTTTATCTACAAACCATCCAGCTTCACCAAGAGGGCCTGTTTCTCCTTTTATCCCTTCGTCGCCAGGCAGTCCGGGTGCACCTGCTTGTCCTACTTGACCTTTAGGGCCTTGAGGTCCTTTAGAATATTTAATACCTGGCACTCCAGGAAATCCTTCAAATTAGTTATTTTTTAAAATTAAATATTCTCTCTAATCAGCTTTACCAGGCTCTCCATCCATTCCACTCACTCCATCCATTCCCGGATCTCCTACAGGGCCAGGCTTTCCAGGCAGTGCTTTTTTGGCTATTCCAGGCTTAAATATTTTATTTATTCATATTCTATTTTTCAAACCAATCCGGGCATCCCAGCTTCTCCTTTTATTCCAGGCACGCCTCTTTCTCCTGGAGGACCTGGTGGACCAGCTGGACATTTTATACAACCAGAATCTTTTAAATTCTGTTCTTGTTCATCGGTTGATTGTCCTGGTTTCCCTGGCACACCGTCCTGACCTGGCACTGAAAAGGCTTTTGCTTGATTAAAATAAATCTAATTTTCAAAATATTCTATTTCATAATGGTCAAGAACAAAATGGTCGAGTTGTATAATGGTCAAAATCAAAATGGTCAATTTTAAAATTTTATAATAATCCCTGTCTCACCTCCATCAATCCCTGGCAATCCTTTTTCACCAGGAGGACCTTTTTCACACTTTAATGCCACAGAAAATACTTTTTCCTTCGGTTTTTTCTCTTGCATTCCCTGAAAAGTTCCATACGAAAACGTTCTAGCCCTCGGAGCAGCTGAATTCGATCCAGTTTGTTCATCTACTTGTCTGAGTCGTTGACGGCCTTTGAAAGATTCTGAAAAATATTTTCAACCAATTAAAAAATATTCCAAACTTCTCTCCAAGAAGTCAAGAAATCGTTTGCTTTCACTCCCATTTAGTTTTTGTGGTGATTCTCGTTCAGTTCTTCTTTTAAGTTGAAGCAGCCTTGAAAAAGTGTTTTTTCCTTCATTTAAGGTATTTCCACGAATATAAATTAATTGATGCCATATTTCTTTTGCCATTTGCTTTAAAAATAATTAAAATCAGAATAGGTGACATTTCATCCCGAGCTTGTTTTTTGGCCATAACTTTTTTAGTTTTCATCCGTTCCGAATAATTCTTATACCAATCGGAAGCTCTGGAAATGGGTATTCTTTTTGCTAGCAGGGCCTTTCTTATCAGACTATCCAATAAAAAGTTATAGCCTCTTAAGTGAGGGCAATCGTGTTTTTAAAATGACAATTCATCCCCTAGCTTGTTTTTGGCCATAACTTTTTTAATTTTTATCCGATCTGAATAATTCTTATACAAATCGAAAGCTCCGGATGTGCTGATTATTTTTTCTAGCAGGACCTTTCTGATCAGACCATTCAGTAAAAAGTTATAGCCGTTCAAGTGCGGGCAATCGTGTCTTTTTTAAATTATTCTTACATTAAACACTTTTCTTTCATTATTAGCAATTTCATTTAATTCATCCAATTCAGCTATTAATATAGGTATAATTAAAGATAAAATACAAAAAGCAATAGCTGTTAGAGCTAATGAAAGGATAAAGAGACGTTGAATATTTAAATCCTCTTTGGGGGGATTATTTGAAGGCATTGGACTTTTTGATATTTTTATGAATTTTCGAAAGGCAGAGATTAATTTAAACATTTTCTAAAAAATCAGAATTAAATAAATTAAATTTAAAAATAATTTAATTAAACATTCCTTTCTATATCCGGATTATTCAAAGAAAAGCGGTGTATTTATTTTAAACAAAAGTGAGAGAATAAAAGTGAAAATGCCCTTTTAAGGGTGTCGGCATTTTTTTTTAAATTTTTTCTTATCGGAGATCAAGATCAACAACACTTTAACATATTTTTAAAATATCCTTTTTAGTGAGTGTCCGCAAATTTTGTCCGCAAAAAAATTTTTTGTCCGCAAAAAAATTTTTTGTCCGCAACTTTTTTTTATTTTTTTTTTCAAAAATTTATTTAAAAAATTTAATTAACATTTATTAATTCCATTTAAGTATTCTTTTATTCGTTCAGCCTCTCTTTGTCCACTTTCAAAAGCTCCAATCGTTGTTTGGAATATTTGACTGTGTGTGCCCTCCCCAGCAAATAATAATTTTAATTTTTGATTTTCTGAGTATATTGGCTCTGCCAGAAGAGAGAAAGGGTCATTTGAGATAAGACTGGCTTGAGGTGTGATATATGTATATGAACCAAGAAAGAGTTGATCATCGAGCCATTTGGTGCTTTAAATTTTAAATAAATTTAATAAGTAAAGGTAGGGGAGTTAACTCATCCCCGAGGCTATGTTTTGACCATAACTTTTATAATTACCATCCAATCATTTTGCTTCATATACCATTCGAAAGCTCTGGATGTGCTGATTATTTTTTCTAGCAGAACCTTTCTGATCAGACCATCCAGTAAAAAGTTACAGCCTTGTAAGTGCGGGCAATCGTGATCTTTCAAACTTTATCCGCCTGTAACTTTTTAAGGGATTGTCTATCAACATGGCCTTTTAAGAAAAAGAATCCCCAGTTCAATAGCTTTCGATTGGTATAAGAATTATTCAAATCTGAAATTATAAAAAAAGTTGTGGGCAATAATAGCATCCGGGGTTAGATGTCCTTTACTATATATTATTATTTTTAAAAATTACCGTATTATTTTAACAGGCGGACGAATATTTTTATCTGGTAACACTTCTTTCAAATGTTTTGTAATTAATTCAGACAACATTTCATCAGTTAAGTCATTTACTAAGCGAGGACCATTACCAGAAAGCCAGAGGACAAGGATCCTTTCCTTCGCCCAAGGATGTGGTTGTAACGTGTGAAGGCTTTCTCTAATCCTCTCTTCTTCATCATTTCCATTATTACAATTTAAAGCTATTAATGAAGTCATATTGTCAGGCCAAAAGGGTTTTTCATAAACCAAAAAAACTTTTTCCATAATTCCAAAGCCAATAGCTTCGATTATTTTTAATTTATTTTGTGGAAGTTGGGGAAGAAACATTGATGAAGAAAATTGTTTTAGATGTCCAATAGGTACAGTAATCTATAAAAATGGGAAAAAAGGATTTTAGAAAATTTTTAATATATTTTTAAGTATCACCCACAAGATCACCACTATGAGACGGTGTTGATCTTTAAGGTTAACAACATTTTGGCCCATATCTGATTTATCTGATTATTTTTCCTAGCAGGACCTTTCCTATCAGATTATCCCACAAAAAGTTACAGGCGGATAAGTGCCGGCAATCGTGATTTTTATAATTATCAGTGGGTTTTCCTCATTTAAAAATTTCAGAATTTTCTAAAAACATACAATAATAAAGTCAAAACGGGTTGATAACCATTCGTCTTCCACAGAATTCTGGTCAATATTTGTTTTTCGAACTTTCAAGCGAACATCTTTACCTAAAAACAAGGGAAAATAAGTACAAATCCCTTGATATTCCTAATGTTGATCTTCTGGGTATAATTAAATTAAGAATTAATTAGTCCCTCACCTCGATAATCTATCTGCACAACACGCGAGTTTAAATTTAATTTATTGGTAGGCACTTTCTCAGCCAGTTCAGCCAATATAGGGGTATAACCACGCGAATCTAAGGTGTATGAACCAAAAGGGAAGGAATCACTTCCGTCTTTCCATTGGGCATAATTATGAACGGCTAATCTGTCGATGGGGGCAGACCATTCTCCTTCGTAATATCCACGGTAGATTCTGGCCAGACTGTTGTATTGTAAGAGATCTTCTTTGGAGACGTTTAATTTCTGGAATGGTTGTTCACGAAACAAAAATTTTTTTGAACAAATTTAGAAAAACTTTTATTGATTGATGTCAAATCAATACTAAAATGTTATACTCAAGGAGTATAGTCCAAATCTATTGTCTGATATTACATATCAAAGAAAAAATTTTTTTGATTTAATGTCTTTTTCGCAAATGTCTGTACGCAATTGTCGCTTTATTAAAATTCGATATTATAAAGAAAAAATTGTGTTTTATTCTGGTCTCAATAAAACACAAAAATTCTGATTATTCCCAAAAAATAAATTCTGATTTAATTAGCTATTAAAAAGCTCTAAACTTGCCCCCAAAAATCCTTCATAATCTCTATCAAGAAGTTCAGCAATTGTTTTACTCCAAATTTCATGATTATCCATAGCCATCTCGGCATATTTCAACTCTAGAAAGGAGGTAAACTCTGCGAATTTTTCCAATTTGTCTTTAGGGATTTGGCACTCTGTGGGAGAGGCAAATTGTGCATCTTCAGAAATTAGAGCAGCATCATCCACTTCTCCTGTAATTAACTAAAAAAGAGTGGGAGGATCAGAAAAAGAGGAAAATTAATTTTAAAAAATTCCTAGGATTTTTAAAAAATCAAAATTTGAAAAGATTTTGTCCAAAAAACAAATTTTAATCAAAATAAAAATCATTTTCCATCATTGGGATTCGAACCCACGACCTATAGCGAAACATAATGGGAGCAACTGCGCCCTAATCCATTACACCAAAACATTAAATTAATTAATTATTTAATTATTCACCCCAAGTCGGCTGGCAGCTTCATAAATTTCATTATTTTTTCCATTAATAAATTCAGCGCCTTGTTGGAGAAATATTCCTTCTTATATTAGAAAAATCTAATTATTTTTAACTTATTTCTACCAAATTCCAAAGGATAAACCCTTCCACCGACTCTATTTGAAGCTTCAAATACTTGGACATTGTGAAGACCAAGCTCTGAGAGGCGATTAAAAGCTGATAGACCTTTAAAAGAAAAAGATCTCTTTATTAGAGACAAAAGAAACTCTCAAAGGAGTTGGAAAATAAAGGGATAAGACCATAACGCTTAACTTATCCCATCTGTCTGGACTATAAAGGCTGGGATAACTTAGAGATTTGGGACAGGTGAAGGGTTGAGATAAATAGGAGACTGAGACAAGTGAGAGGTTGGGATAGTAAGGGATTGGGATAACTAAAAGATTTGAACGTTTGACAGTCTGTAATAAAAGAGAGCGTATCTTTCAAATAAAGCCCGGGATAAGTCGGAACCTTAAGCTATGGAATAACTCAGAATGTATTTATTTATTTAATCCCTACCAGAAAATCCAGCTCCAACAATAGCAATAGATACATTCAATAAAGAACAATTTTCGTTTAATTCGTTAAAAACCTTTGGCCCTGTCAGGAAACCTTCATCAGCGATTGACTTTAAAATTATTAAATTAAATTTTATTTTATTCTAACTTACCAATAAATTTATTACTGATATTAATTGAAAGAAAAAACGCATACAACGCAGTACAAATATTAAAAAATGAATGGGGAGATGAGAAGGGAAGAAGAAAAAAAATTATTTAATAAATGGAACGACTATATTAATACTTATATAAATAAATAATTAATAGTCAATTAAAGGCAAAAAAAGTTGAAAAAAAGTCAATTAAAGGAAGGTAAAGAGCACTCAAAAATATTTTTTCTATTTTTTAAATTTTTTTTGAAGTACTTAATTTAGTTAAATTAACTGTGTAAATCGTCTGATTTTATTTTTCAAGAAAATAAAATTTAATGTCAACATTACCATTAATTAACTTATTTGTCTGTGTAAATGTTTAAAATAACAAATCAAAATTTTAAAAGAAAAAAAATGTTTAAATAAATAGAGAATTAATTAATTCGAGGGAGAATGATTTAAAAAAATTTATTAGTGGAGTCATGCGCAGATCTGTGTGATGTGATTCACAAATTTTGATTAAATAAAGGAAGTAATTTTAAATTATTTTCTATAATTAAGAGATGACTCCGGGTGGCTAATAATAAGCTTATTAGTATATTAAATAAATTAAAACTTATTAAAATTTATTTGTTTTAATATAAAAAAAATTAAAAAATATTTTTACAAATTCAAAAGTATATTTAAAATTTAAAAAAAATTCAAAAATATATTTTTAAAAATTAAAAAAAAATTCAAAAAAATATTTAAAATTAAAAAAAAATATTTTATTTTAAACAATAGCACCAGTATTGCTTCTCCTCGTATTTTTCCCAGAGCCTCCCTCAGCGGAAATAAATTTACAAGGTAATAAACCGTTGTTTCTGAGTATTGAACGAATTTTTGGGGTAGATAAAGCATATAATAAAGGATTAAAAGTTGAGCAGGAATAATTTAGCCATAAACAGAGACGAAAAACGCGGTCAGAAATTAAATGAGGCAGAAAAAGGCGAAGAGGCCAAATAATTAAGAATGGAAACCTTTAAATAAATTAAATAAATTTGTGTTTTTAATTAAATTTCAGAATTTTTTAAAAGAATTTTGTATTTTATTTATTATTTTTTCAGATTGTATTTTTTCTTTTACTATTTATTAATTTCAGAATTTTGTGTTTTTTCCAGAAACAGATTTGTAATTATTCCAGAGCTCGTGTTTTATTAATTTATTTTTCAGAATTTGTATTTTGTTAATTTAATTTATATTTCTGAATTTTCACTTACCAACAAAGCAGAAAACAACACAAAATTAACGCCACTGCCTTTGCTGCTTTAACTTGTTGTGTTACCCCTTCCCTTTGAAGTATTAAAGCAATATTTTCAGAAAATGTAATTATTGAAAATCTAGCAGAAGAAAGGCGTCGTTGTCTTTGTTGCAAAGGTTTATTTAGAAGACACGATTGTTTGAATAAACTGTTCGAATCTTCTTCATTTTCTTCTTCAGAAATGGAAAATGTGGGGGCTGTTGAACATAGAGAATCTTTTTGTTGTTTATCTTTTTTGTTCTGAAATTTTTTTTAAATTTTAAATTAAATTTTAAAATAGGCTCTATTTTAAAGGAGGCGTCCCTTTTTCATTCTTTCACCTGTTTTTTCAATAAATTTTATTTAAATAAATTTTCATAGAAAATTAAGGTTTATGGCTCATTCGAGAGAGCTCGATGAGCTGAATCGAATGGTACTTAAATTTCAAAAATAGAATAAGTTTGGACAAAGTTATGGCCAATTATTCAAAGGAACCTCAAGAAAAACAAGGAAAATGATGAAAAATGCCCTCATTTAAATTTAAAAAAATTTCTAAAAAATTATTTTCATACAAAATCATTATTTTCCCCTTCATCTATTATCACAGTCAGAGTTGTCTTCAATTTATCCACTTCATTTTTCTTATGAACAGAAATTGATGATTTGCGCCATTGGGGGAGAGAAACTTTTCTTAAAACATTTTTATCGACACAAATATTTTTTGAGGTTGCACAGACTGAAAATAAATTAATTTATAAATTTTTTAATTTTTTAAAAGGTTAAGCAAAAATTTACAGAAAAAAAAATTTTTTTGTCCGCAAAAAAATTTGCGGACAAAAAAATTTTTGCGGACAAAATTTTTGCGGACACAAACCTGAAGCTCTTTTTCCACTAATTTTATTATTTATTCCTTCAATTCTTTCATTTTCGTATTGAAAAGTGCTTCGGATTGGAGATAATAATGGTGGTTGTACTGCTTGCTGAGCTTGAACTGCAGGTGGAGGGCCCAGATGGGGAAGTGATGAATGTTCACGTAGAAATTTTAAATGGCGATGAACAACGAAAGAAATCCGAAGAAATAAACAAATCTGAAAAGAATAAAAAATATTTTTTTATTAAAAAATAAAAAAAAACCAGAAAGATGGCAGGCAAATACAAAGCAGGCAGTGCTACCCAGAAAACTTGTTTAGCGACTTCACGGGAAGGAAAACAATGAAAGTTAGGTGGTTGTTGCTCTTCAGGGTGAGATATTCTTTGAGTTCTAAATTTTTCAAATTTATTCTGATTTAATTCTGATTTTTTAAAATAAATATTTCTGGGTCATTTGGTACCCCAGAAATTCAGTTGACCATAACTTTGCTTATAAAATTTATTGAAACTTGATTTTGGCACCAATCGACTCAGACTATCAAAACGAATCGATTGGTACTAAAATCAAGTTTCATCAATTTTTAGAAGCAAAGTTATGGTCAACTGAATTTCTGGTTACCTTGATAACGTACGGTCCTGATTTACAAAAAATAATTTCTGATTTAATTCTGATTTTTTTTAAATTAAAATTTCACTCACGGAAAGACCAAAAGTAAATAAACAGGCATCCAAATAATTAAAGGCAATAACCAAACAAATAACATTAATCTTTTCGCTCTTCGTCTGCTGCTGGTAAACACACGTAAAGGTTGTTCTAAATTCCAAACACGGTCTAAAGCAATTGCGCAAATTGAATATAAAGATTCTGTACAAAATAAAACATCGGCTAGTTGCCAAAATTGACAGAGCCAGTGAGGGAAGTTTATTCTGAAAATTAAATTCTGAAATTTTAAAAATTACGGCCCCCCTCCATAGTTGATCGGTCCAGTTAATTGGTCATAACTTTTTCAAAATTCAGCCAATCTCACTAATTTTTGTACCATTCGACTCAGCTCGACGAGCCGCGTCGAATGATCTATTATTTGTCTTTATATCAATAATTTTGAAAAATTGCCCGAGGGCATATAGGGAGGGGGAGGACCCTAATTCTGATTTTTATTTTATTTTTAATTCTGATTTTAATTCTGATAACCCACCTCCATTCATAACACAACATTAAAGGCATAGCAATACATCCAACACCCAAATCAGCCAAACACAAACTAATAACATACAAATTTGTAGTTTTCGACCTTTGCAAAGGCCTACACAATATTAAAAGAATAAAAGTAATTAAATTAGCGCAAATACAAAAACAAGTAAATAAAGCTAAAATAATTAATCCGACAGGTTGAAGTTGATTTAAAATTGAATTTAATTCTTCTGTTTGTTTTGAAGGAAGTATAGCAAATAAACGCATTATTAATAAATTATTTAAGCCTGAAAAATCAATAAAGTTTTAAAAAGTGATTAAATAAAGCTGATTAATTGAAATTTTGAAAAAATAAAATAATATTTTGGCATTATGAAAATAATAATTATTGGCGTTTCGAAATATTATTTATTTACCGTTTTGAAATTATTATTATTATTATTTTGAAAAAATCTATTTTTTGGCGTTTCGTCAATTTTTCTATTTATGTATTTCGACATTTTTTCGATTTTTAGACATTTCGCCAAATAAAAATTACAAAACGTTTTTCCGATTTTTAATCGTGGCTCCCTATCAGATCGTCAATGATCTGTTCGTCAATGATGAGTCCGTCAAAATCTGTTCGTCAAAATCATTCCGTCAATGATTATTTCGTCAAAATTCAATGCCAAAATAGAATTTTTTAAATTTTGATCATTTCGACAATGGCAAAGGAGAGCAATAAAATGGATTTATAAAATTTAAATTGCCTCAATCGGAAAGACAGCATCTCTTTGATCCAAAATTCAATTTTGCGGAACGTGATTAATCCTGCAATCCCAAAAAATTGGATGCAGGATCCCACAAAATCCCTCGGGGGTTGCCGTCCGTAACCTATATGTTTTACAAAAGCCTATTTCGATCAATAAATTTTAATATTTTATTTACTGAACAGAATCTTTTTGTTTCAATAACGAGCATACATTGTCGAAATGATCAAAATTTAAAAAAATTCTATTTTGGCATTGAATTTTGACGAAATAATCATTGACGGAATGATTTAGACGAACAAATTTTGACGGACTCATCATTGACGAACAGATCATTGACGATCTGATCAGCCACCTTAATCGTTTAAACAAGCCTAATTAAATTAAAATAAGAAAGAAAATATTTAAATAATTAAAAAAAGGTTGTAAAATCTATTAAAAGAAAAGAAAATAAAGTTTCTTTTGTTTCTTTTTTTAAAAAATACTTGGCAAATTAAATAAAAGAAAAAAAATAAAATTTTCTTAGAAAAAATAGTAAATTTACCTTATTCACATGAAATGTTATAAATACAAAAATTAAATAAAATGCCAAATTAAACAAAAAAATTAGAAAAAAAATATTGGGAATTATTTAGAAATAAGAAAAATATTTTTATTAAATGTTTCTATTTAAAAATTAAAAATTGAATTTATAGGGAAAATCTTTTTATTTAGTTATTAACCTAGATTTTTAATTTAAATTAATTATTTTCACAGATTTTAACAGAAGAATAAAGATCAAAGATATTTTTGTGGTTTTTGAGAAATTTTGCTAAAAACTCGAATTTCTAAAAAATTGGGTGACAAAATGGCATAGCGACATTTGCGTACAGACACTTGCGGACAAAATGTCTACATTAAAAATTGAATTTTTCAATTAAAATTCTGCTTTATAGGAAAGTTGGGCAGTAGAAAATTTGAAAATTTTTTGGCTTTAAACATAATGCCAAAAACAATATTTCAAAAAAAAATTTTGAGAAATAACCACAAATATTTTAACTGTTTTGCCTAAGGGATTTTCCCTCCTATTTAAATAATTATTTTAAAAATTGACGTTAAAATCGGATTTAAAAATAAATACGTCAATATATTTAATAAATTATTATTTTATTTAAAAAAATAAAATAGAGAGCTTAAAGTCTGGGGACTAAAAATAAATATTTTTAAAATTTAAAAAATGTCATTTATTAGTCATTTCTCTCAATTTTTAAAATAATTTTTTGAAAGCGTTCTTACGCAAAAATTAAAATTAATGCTTGGAATAACTACTTTAGACAGACAAACAAAATTTTTGCAAAAATTAAAAATAAAGTGAAAATGAGAAAAAAACTTAAATGACTGACAGCTTATTTAAATTGTTCATTAACCTCACAACATTAGTACTTGAAAAAAATATTTATAAAATGCTGCTAGAGTAGAAAAAATATTTTTAGCTCTTCAAGGAAGTAAATAATGCAAACTATAGCAGAATTTACTTAAATCTATCTTCAAAAATTATGCAAAATTAAATAAAGATACGGGTGATATGTTTGCAGAGTAGAAGGTAATTAAAAAATTAAATCTTTCTTTATGCTAAGCATTATGATTTTCAGTGAGTAGAAGTGAGAAAAATTAAAAAATTTTTTTTCTTAAATATTCTGTAGAAGTCTTCTACTCACTGATGCTATATAAATTTATTAGAATTTCAATCAAAAATTTTTTTGTTCATGTCAAAATCGATTTTTTTAATTCATGAAATTTTGACATGTTACTGTAAAGCTGAAAATTTTTTTTCTTAAATATTCTGAAAGAACTGAATAGAATCAGATGTTCAAACTTTTTCCCATCTAGAAATCATAAAATTACCAGCTTCATTGATGTTTAAAAAAATCGATTTTTAAGTCAAATACAGTAATTTAGTGAAGATCAATTTTGGTTGTTTTTAAGCAATTTTTTCAAAATCTTATAGCTTTGTTGATTAACCTATCTGAAAATATAGTAAGAGTGTTTCACTATAATAATATATATGTTTGATCCAGAATATCAAAGAAAAAATTTTTTCGTTCATTTCAAAATGTCAAAAAAATTGATGAAATTTGAATCGATTCAAATTTTTTAAAATTGAATGGAATCATCAAATTTTAATGAATATGGAAGGGCTTAATGAAGGCCCTTCTTATTCTATATAAATTTATTAGAATTTCAATCAAAAATTTTTTTCGTTCATGTACAAATATATTTACAAACAAGGAATTAAAAAATAATCTCTCAGCTTTTCAATTCATTATTTGAGGATTTAATTGTCCTCAGACATGTATAAATAAATCCAGTAGCACACCCTTCCTCGTCTCTACCGGAAACTTCGTAAGTACATTTACAACTTTTATCGGAAGCTATCCCTTTAATTGATTTTTGAATAATTATTCAAAAATCTCTTCACCTGGGAAATCTAGAGGACAAGTCTGGTCATTATTTTCACTCGGTATTCCGTCCACTGCAGCGTCTAAAACGCGACAATTGAATGTTGGACCTTTTTAATATATCTTTTAACAAATAAAATCATCTCAAAACCACACCAGAATGCCTATAAGTCCCAGAATTGAAAAAAGTTGGTTTAACCACTCCCTTCTTTCTTGGAGTTGTTGGAGCTTTTGATGTTGTTCTGATGGTTGGTGGAATTTTAGTAGTTGTTGTAGATAAAATTGAAGATTGGGTAAAGTTAGAATGTTGTTCTGGGGTAGACATTAGCTCTTCTTTTTCGTTTGAATTATTTTGTAAAGGTAAAAGTAATTGATGTTCCGGTTGGCGAGAGTGTTCTCTACAAAGAGAAAAAGACAACATTTACCTCTATAACTTTTGAACAAATGAACCATTTAAAGTTCTTTTGATATTGGATAGAGCATAAAATTATCTATAAAATAAGCCTTAAATCGGAAATTTATCTTTAAAGATAAAAAAGTTATGGACAAAAAACTGAGAAAAATGCGTATTTTTGAAGGTTTTCGGCCTTAAATATTTTTATATCTTATCTCAAATTTTGTTTGCTTTTGCATTTTATAGGAAATTTTCTCCTCTATTGAGCGATACTAAGAACATCTCAAAAGATTCACTCATTCTAGAGTTATAGAGATTGGCGATCTTTAGGTTCAGCTCTACGTTAATCTCTAATTTAAACTCTTCACCAAAAAACAGAAAAACTCTCATACCTAGCCCAACTGCGTATTGCCAAGTTATCATCTGGTTCATTATCCCAAGTACGAGGCCATGCAAAACCGCCAGATTGCGACGACTCAACATTTTTTGAATCAACAGCAGGCTTAATAGCGATGACATTTGAACGAACTTCAACAACTACTTTATGATTTTCTGATGGAAAAACACTGAAAAACATTTTATTAAACTGAAATAAATTAAAACAAAACAAACCCTTTCAAATTTGCATTTCTAAGTAATTTACGTAGTCTTTCAAGAACATTTTCTTTTTCTTCTTTTTCTACAGCTATTTTATTAGTAGAAAATGTTGTTGTTGTTTGTGTTGTTTCAAACTTTTCTTTCTCTATTTTTATTGTTTTTGTTGTTATTTTATTTATTTGTTGTTCTCTTTCTCTAATTAACGTTGTCTCTAAACTTTTTGTAATTAAATTTGTTTCATTTGTCATTTTTCTTGGCGTTGTGTTTTTTATTGTTCCCTCGTTTATTTCCTTTATTTTTTCTTCTTTCTTTTCTACATTTTTATCACTTATCACGCTTTTTTCTATTTTTTGTTCTTTATTAGTTACTTCCGGTGTTGATAAAATTAATGGTGTTAATGTTGTTGTTCTTTGTGTGACCGCTGTTGGTGGTTTTGTGTACAACCAGGCCCATGAATGACTGAAAGGTCGAGTCCTGGGCAATGGAGTGCTCCACAAGGGTTTTTTGCGTGTTACTATTGGAAGCTGTGGAAAAAGAGTTTGTTCTGATTTATTCTGATTTTGTTCTGATTTATTTCTGATTTTTAAACTCCTTTTACCTTTGTCCATCCCATATTCTTTCCTAATTTGTGCACTTCAAATTCAGGTAGTTGTGCCAAATGTTCATCATAAATGTCACCATGTTCATTACCTTGTAAATCCTCCTCAAAATCTTTACTGTAATCCTTTTCTTCTGCTAATTGTAACTGTGCTTCATCCATTAATACATTGCCTTCTAATTTAGAAAAATAAATTTTTATTTAATTCTGATTTTTTTAGATATTAAAACTTACTTCCAAATCTAAACCTCTCAACTTCTTTGGCAAACAACATATTTAACAACAACAATAATATTAATAAAAAGCGGCAATGCTGCAGAAGGAGGATCATTTGGCATAATAAACTTGCATACAATTAAAAGGTGATTTTTAATTTTTTCTAAAATTTAAAATCAATTTAAACAAAAATAAAAAAAATTATTTTTATTGAACAGGTGAATGCTTGCCCCATATAAAAAGAGAAAGGGCCAATTTTTGGATCGGAACGATAAGCGCTTCTTCTAACAGACCTTTTATAAGTAAAACAAGTTTATTTATTAAAAATAAAAGAAAAAACATTTTTACGGGGTGATCAATTTAATAAAAAAAAAAGGTGTCATTAACCTTTTATACGAGGAATGCTTACTGTGAGGAAAGAAAATTTGTGTTTCTTAAAAATTAAAAAAATTTTAAGCAAATTTAGAAAAACTTTTATTGATTGATGTCAAATCAATACTAAAATGTTATACTCAAGGAGTATAATCCAAATCTAGTGTTTGATATCAAGAAAAAAAATTTATCAAAGAAAAAAATTTTTTTGATTCTAAGATCAATCAATAAAAAATGAAGTATTTTTGACTATACTTTTTGTTTTTTTACCTATCCTGATTTTTTGTATTTTATCTCTTACATTACCATTTAATTTCAACCCTTTATTTAAAGGCATGAGCAGACTTTCTCGAAAACAACAGAACAACACAAAAATACATTAAATAATTATGCAAATCACAAATCGATCAACAACACTCTCTAATTTTATTTTTAAATTTATTCTCCGATTAATTCAAAAATTTCGAAAATTATTTATTTAATGCGACTTTATATTTTGGTAATTTTATTAATTATTTTTACACTTTCTTTTATTTATTCTGTTCCTCAATGTCAATGTAGGTAATTAAAAATCAAAAAAAAATCAGAATAATTTTAAAAATTCAAAAAAATATTTTTTTAAGTTGGCGAATGCTCTTCGTGGGATATTTTATTACTTCCTTTATTAACCGACAAATTTACTCAAGTTAGCCTTCTCAAAGCTATTGTTCGTTCAATGCTGTGTGGGTGCCGTTGGTATTTTCATGAACAAATCAAAATTGAATTGGCAACTAAAAATGGGTCTTTTGTACATGTTAAAGATCCGATTTCGTTTCCTGAATTTGAACAAGTAAATTTAAAAATTTTAAAATTTTTTAAATTTTATTTTAATTTGGGGTAAGCGACATTTGCGGACAGACATTTGCGGACAAAACTGAAACCTATTGAAATTGGAACAAACGTCAATTTGGTCTTGTACAGTGTCTGAACTAAGCGTATTTTACTGTTATGGTGGTATATTGCCAAGAAAAAATGTTTGCCCGCAAAATCTGTCCGCAAAATTTTTGTCCGCAAATGTCGCTCTACCCTTTTGTCTGAGATTTTTATTTTTTAAATAATTGTTCAAGTTAGATCAATTCAAATTTACACAAACTGAACGTCAATCCAACAACAATAGTCAATGGAAGAAGTGTGTTAATAAAGCTCTAGCTAACATTGGAGGTGATAAAAACATTACTAATATAACAACAATTTCGAATAATTCAAAACAAGAAGAAAGAGGACGCTTTGTCTTTGTAATTACTGATTTTGAAAGAAGGAATGGAAGTAAAAATAATAAAAAAAAAATTGAATTTTTAATTATTTTTAAAGATGAAAAAGATTTTCTACAAGATATAGACCAAAATTTGGCAGAAAATGGTGTTTTCTTTCGATATGTTAGACTGAAGTTTGATGACCATAAACAGACTCAAATTACAACGGGTGGAGGGAAATCATCAACTGTAAGTTTATTTTTGTGTTTTTTTGTATTTTGCTGAATTATTTTTGTATTTTTATAGACTATTTTTGTATTTTATTCTGATTTTGTTTATTTTTGTATTTTTCCCAGATTATTGTATTTTTGTATTTCTTTCTGATTTATTTATTTTTGTATTTTTATAGACTATTTTTGTATTTTATTCTGATTTTGTTTATTTTTGTATTTTTCCCAGATTATTGTATTTTTGTATTTCTTTCTGATTTATTTATTTTTGTATTTTTATAGAATATTTTTGTATTTTATTCTGATTTTGTTTATTTTTGTATTTTTCCCAGATTATTGTATTTTTGTATTTCTTTCTGATTTATTTATTTTTGTATTTTTATAGAATATTTTTGTATTTTATTCTGATTTTGTTTATTTTTGTATTTTTCCCAGATTATTGTATTTTTGTATTTTACTAAATTATTTATTTTTGTATTTTCTTTTTATTCTTCCCGATTTTTGTATTTTTTAATTTTCTTTATTTTTTTTTAATTTCAAAATTTAATAGATTAATGAACGCATCCGCAACATTAGTTCAAACATTATTCGTGTGGCTATAGTAGAGCAAGGTTCAGATTTTGACGCTTTTGTAATTGTTCGACCTTGTCCTCAACTGAACGATGCGGAGAAAATTCGGGAATATTCGTGAGAATTTTTTTAATTTTTATTTTTTGGTTGGGGGTCACAAGAGTCCTCCCAGGCACCTAAAAAAAAAATTTTTTAATTAATGGTAAAACTTTTGAAAATTTTACCATTAATTTTCAGTTATGTCCAACACTTTTATTATGAAAATTGGCTTCTTAGAAGTAAGAAAATTTTCTAAAAATTAAAAAAAATCTAACTTTCCTTCCCATTTTTTTCGATCCACGAGGTGCTTTAATTGGTTTTGCACTTTGTCTTTTTGCCATTCTTTGTGCTATTTCAGCCTATTTATTTAATCTTTGGGAACAAGCCAGAACACGCAAGAAGACAATTTCTCAGTCTGGGCAAGATAATTGAAAAATGAAAATTTTTAGGAAATTTTTGAAATTTTTTTGAAAATACTCTAAAAGTATGAAATTTTTTGGAATTTTTTTGAAATTTTTTTTTGAATATTCTTTTTTTTAAAAAGAAGTTTAGAATGTTAAAATTAATATTTTGTCTATTAGAAATTAATTTTAAATAATATTTAAAATTTCTTAAATTTGACCTTAGTGACATCTGCTCACAGACATTTGCGGACATACCATTTTGCGGACAAAAATTTTTTTTAATTTCTAAAAAATTTTTATGTAATATCAGACAATAGATTTTGATTATACTCCTTGAGTATAACATTTTAGTATTGATTTGACATCCTTCCTGTTGATTTTCAATAGCCTTAGGCATTTTTCTATTTTTCGTCTATATTTTTGACTATTTAATTTCTCGGAATTAAACAGGCTTGGCAAAACCTTTTTTTATTTTTTAAATTTTTTTATTGTTCTACCTGCGTGATCACATGAAAAAAAATTATAAAAAAATTTTCCACTCCAATTAATTTTTAACACTCCCTTAACCAATTTTTTATTTTTTATTAATTCTCCCGTCTGAACATTAATAAAAAAATAATTTTTGTTGCTATGCCAACTTGGGTATTTTAATGAAACGAAAAGGTAAAAAATTGGCAGCATTAAATATATATTTATTTTAATATGTACAAAAAATGCCAAAGACCGTTAATTATTTTTTCACGTAAAAAAGGGTGTGATTTTATGAAAGGGGAAATGAGGTTCTTTTGGGTATTAGCTTTTTTTAAATAAATTAAATTTTTCTAGATTTTTTTTATAAATTAGCTAGCGATCGTGGAGTTTTTTGTGTTTTTATATAAAAATATGCTTCTCTCACGTCTAAAATTTTTTTTAAATTATTAAAAAATTATTCAGAAATTTTTAGAATTTTTCAAAATTAAAAAAAATTTTCTTGTGGAGCGACATTTGCGGACAAACATTTGCGGACTTTTTCTATAATCTTTTTATTTCTATTTTAACATAAATTAAACGTTTGGATATCCAAAATTCCACCAAAAATACTTAAATAAGCTTAGTTCAGGTACTGGACAAGATCCAAAGGCCGTTTGATCCAATTTCAATAACTTTCAATTTTGTCCGCAAATGTCGTTTCGCAAATGTCGCGTCCATTTCTCCTCTTAAAAAATCCAAGATTCTATTATACCTGTACTTTATTAACCAACTTTTATTGTTAGGTTTGTAAGACAATAGGTGTAAATCTTTACTTTTATAATTGCTATTAAGGAACGGTTGCTATTGACGGCGTTCAAAAAATATTTTTTTGTTATTTTATTTAAATAATACACAAGACGTAATTTACTTTTAAATTATTTATCTAAAGTTTTTTTTTTAATTTTTTAATAAGTACACCTGTATTTTTTTATTTTTTGTTGGTGATTTAGATTCTTGGCATTTTGTTTTTTTCGTTTTTGACGTTTTAAAATTTTTTATTTTTTGGCGTTCTGAAATTTTTTGCTTTCTTTGGCGTTTTGATTTTTTAAATTTTGGCATTTTGAAAATTTTCTAATTTTTGGCATTTTGAAAATTTCTATTTTTGGCGTTATGAATTTTTTGATTTTAGAGTCTTGAACGCTTTTTCATTTTAAATTTTAAACTATTTTTCGACCAAAATTTTTGGAATTCTCTAAGAAAAATAAATATTTTTGTAACGTTCCCACGATTTATTTATATTTTTCCAAATTAATCTTATTATTTTTCTCGTCAAGAATACGTTCATTTATTCTCCCACAATGCTACAAAAATTAATTTTGAGCTTTTATTTAATTTAAAAATAAAATTCTTTTGTTTTTCACAGATTTATTTAAAATTTTAAATTTAATTCTCTTCTTTGGCGATTAAATAAAAAAAAATAATTTTTCTCAAAATTTTGGGTTAAAGTTGATGCAGCCAGATAGAAACAACAAAAAATGGGTTCTAGTTTGTGCAAAGGAGAAAAAGTTTATGATGAACAAATGGACAAAGTAAACAAGAAGAAAAAATAAAAAATTAATATTTTTAAGAATCGCCAGATAGAAGTTGAATTACACAGAGACAGATTAGAAGAACGCAAAGTTGTAAAAATCCTGTTGTTGGGGAGTGGTGATTCTGGAAAGTCTACTATTGTAAAACAGATGAGGTGAGGGATTGTATTTTTGAATAAAATGTGTTTTTGAACTAGAAAAAACACAAATCAGAATTTATTTGTGTTTTTGTATTTTCAAAAAGTGTTTCTGTATTTTTCGGATTATCAGAATTTTTTTATTTTTGTATTTTCAAAAAGTGTTTCTGTATTTTTGGAAAATCAGAATTTATATTTTGTATTACCAAAAGAATTATTTTTGTATTTTTCGGATTATCAGAATTTCTTTTATTTTTGTATTTTATTTTTGTATTTTGGAAAATCAGAATTTATATTATTTTTGTATTACAAAAGAATTATTTTTGTAATTTCTTAATATCAGAATTTCTTTTATTTTTGTATTTTTAAAGGAACTATATTTTTGTATTTTTCAATCAGAATATTTAAATATTATTAAATAAACCAAAACACATTTTTAATGTGTTTTCTAAAATTTTATTATTTAATCTGTATTTTTATCCAATTATTTTTTCAGAATTTTGCATACCAACGGGTTCAACGAAGCAGAATTGATTAATTACAGGTCCCAAAAAATTTTTAAAAAATTTAAAAATAATTTTTTTAAATGTCTAAAGGTATATGCTTCACACAAACTATATTGGCTCTTTCTATTATATTGCCAAAGGAATTAATCAAATTCAAATTGACGTGCCTTCTCAAGAGCGTGATTTAGTTAATAAATTTGAACACTCATTTTCCAAGTAAATTTTTTATTTTAAATTAAAAAAAAATTGTTTTTCAGATTTTTGGACTATGATGATACTGAAATGATTAAATTGGTTAGTTTTGGGGAAATTAAATGAAGAAGGAGGTTTTTAATATTTTAAATCCCTTTTCTGCTAAAATATGTCCGCAAATATTATTTGTCCGCAAAATCTGTCCGCAAGTCCAAAATAATTTTTGTGAAATTAAATATGCAAATTTGCGGATAAAAATTTGCGGACTTTTTCTTGCAAATTAAAAAACTCCAGAAATAATTTTAAAAATTTCAGATAAGCAAATTTCTCAGTTATTCCTGTGTCAACGCAGCGTGTCAACGTTTAACAGAATTTTACGTTCCAGACAACACCACATAGTGAGAAAAAATTAAAATTTAATTTTTAAAGTTAAATTCGTTAAATTTTAGTTTATTAGCCGAATCAAACAGAATTCTCACAGCAGAGTATAGACCAACAGAAACAGATGTAATACACGCGAGGGCATCGACAACGGGCGTACATGAGGTTTTTTTGAGAATTTTTAATTTTTTTAATTAAATTATTTTGTTAGATTATGTTCAGTTTTCGCCGTTTTGGCATCAGGTTTTCTTTAAATTTTCTTTTGATAATTTTATTTATTTAAAGGCTTATTGACGTTGGCGGTCAGAAAACAGAAAGGAGAAAATGGATTCATTGTTTTGGTATTATTTTTTTATTTTTAAACTATGGAAGAGGGGATGGCTATTTTTGCGGACAAATTTTGGTTCTTGTCTAGGTTATGCGTCCCATGAATTTTGTGCGTCGTATAAACTTCAATTTTGGATTTTCTATGGAATTCAAATTTGGGGTTGGCTTCCGTAACATATTTTCGTGTTCTGGACCTTGTGGACAGTCTGATGGTTGCAAAACTATATTTAAAAAAAAGTCCGCAAATTCTGTCCGCAAATATTTTTATATCCGCAAAAATGTCAATCCACTCCTCCGTAGTGCTTTTTATTTCCCTTAACTTTTTATTATATTTTTTAAAATTAGATAATGTCTCTGCTATTTTATACGTAATCTCCCTCTCATGTTATGATCAATTTTTAGAAGAGGATCCTTCCATAAATAGGTTAAAATATTTTTTTTTTTATTTCTTTTTTCATTTAATTTTTATTTTATAGAATGGATGACTCGATAGAACTGTTCAGAGCCATGTTTTACAATCAATTTATTTTTAAAGTTGGTTTTTATTTAAAAATTCTTATTTATTTGCCTGCCTAAAATTTCTTTTTTCAAAATTTTTCAATTTTTCAGTGTTCCTTTATCCTTTTCCTCAACAAAAAAGATTTATTTGAGCACAAGCTGCGTTATGTTCCTTTAAAGAAGTTTTATCCTTTATTTGAAGGTATTTTGTTTTTTTTTTGTTTTTTTTTTTGGGAGAGACTTTTGCGGACAAAACATTTGCGGACAAATTTTTTTCTTCTCAATATGCCACCAAAAATAGTCCATATGCTTAGTTAATGGCACTGGACAAGACCAAATGTCCGTTTGTTCCAATTTCAATAAGTTTACATTTTTGTCCGCAATCGTCGTCCGCAAATATTTTTTAAAATTATTTTTAAGGAATATTTTAATTAAATTATTTTTTTAAAGAATGCCTAAGAAATATCACAATTGATGATCAATATGGTGAAGCCGTTGAATTTATTAAAAAAATGTTTTTAAATGTAAGGAATTTGATATTAAAAAAATTAAAAAATTTTTTAAATAAATTTTCCTCTCATTTTTAAAGGTAAAAGAACCAGAAAGCAACAGACACATTTATGCCCATGTGACTAATGCTACGGATACAAAAAATATAGGTAATTCTACTTAATATTAAAAATTTAAAAAAATTTTATTTAAAAAAATTTTTCAGAATTTGTGTTTGGTGCCACCTGTGATATTGTTTTACAACATAATTTAAGTAAGGCTGGAATGACTTGAAGAAAAAAATTTTTTTGTATTTTTTAATTCTATTTTTGTAAAAATAATTTTTTTAATTAATAATATTTTAATAAAATTTTGATTTTTAAAAATGATTTTTCAAAAACATTATTAGAATTATTTATTTTATGATTTCTTTAAGGGGCAAGAGATGCCCCTTCTGATTCTATAAGAATTTCCTAGAAAATCAAGGAAAAATTAACGCCGTCGCAAATGTCGCGCCGGAAGTGTCGCGGCGCAAATGTCACGAATCATTGATATTTTGTATTTTAAAATTACAATGACTTTTGGCGATGAAGCGTCCCGTCATTTTATTTTGAATAAAGGAAAGAGTTAATGAAAATGAGAGACGGTTATAGAAACAGATAATTAAGATAACTAGAGTTTAAGAGAGACAATTAGAGCAAAGTTAATCGTCATTTTTTAATCTTTTTGTTTATCTTTTTATCATGTTGATCAGTTATTTTTGTTCATGCATCGACGTAATATCTTCAAAATGCGTCCACCAAACCTTGAGGAATTGACCAAAAAATATCCCCAACTTCGATCAAAATGTTTTGTTGGAGCAAATGGAAAGGTTTTTTTTCTAATTTTTCGAAAAACTTTCTTTTTTGTTTTAAGATATGCATTGATTTCTCAGATGCAGAAGCTGTCCGTTTATTTACAGAAATTCTTTTGTTGGAATATTTTGAATTAAATGTGTCAATTCCAAAAGGTGTTCTAGTTCCTCGTATTCCGCAAAGATTGAATTATTTGCTGCTTGTTGAAGATTTGATTACTTTGAATAATTTGGATGGCGAAATTGTTGGAATCGATATTGGTATTTATTTTTGTTTTTTATTAAGATACCTCTCTTGTACCTCTCTTATAGATTCTGGATTTTCGGTTAACCCAACATGTTTTTTAACTTAACCGGTGGCCTCATTTTTTACCTTTTTCAAACCGCTACTTGCAATGAGTCTTCTAAGCACTTGAAAGGCGCTTTCCATATAGAGTAGAGATCGGAATAGACCTGGGCCAAGGCTTAAATGTTTCGTGTGCATAGACTACAGGTTCAGGCATTTTTAAGTTTTCTGGGTTTTTCTGAACAAACAACAGAGCTGAATCGGTTCAAGTAAATTAGTTTATGAGATTTATCCCCGATCTCTCCTATAAAATATTAATTTAAAATTCATTCTTATTCAGGAACTGGTGCTTTGTGTATTTTCTCTTTACTTGGTGCTGCTCTAAATAAATGGAAATTTGTTTCAACTGAAATTTCTAATGAATCAATTCAAACAGCAAAAGACAATCTAAAAGAGAATTCGCTTGACTCGCTTGTTTGTTTGGTCAATATAAGAGATGGTTCTTTCTTTAAGGTTTGTTTTTTTTAGTAAAATTGGGATTTTTGAATTTTTTATTTTTTAGCAAGTTTTTGAGCTTCCTGAAAACAAATCAACAATTTTTTCCTTTTCTGTCTGCAATCCACCATTTTTTGATATTAACGAGGCTGAACAGGTTTTTTATCTTAAGATATCTTTAACGAAATCAATGATTCTAGAAGTTTGCATCGATTGGGGATGTTTCTTTGCAAAATTTACCAAACAGAAGTCGAGGTCATCCCAGCTCTGGAACAACTGCTTTAGCTGAGGAAATTGCTTATAAAGTATTTTTTAACTTATTTTTGGGCCATATTAAAATATCTTTACTAATTTTAATAATTAGCTCTCATTGTCAGTGTGGGAATGTTCCCTCACGGGGATTTTGTGCATGCCACAATACCGCATGTATTTGGATACGTTCGATTTTATCGAACTCTTTTATCGAAAACCATTTCCAAATTTCCCATTCATACTTAACTAACAATAAAATATCTTTCAGGGTGGTGAGGTCAAATTCATCTCTGAAATGATAGAAGAATCCCAGCAACATCCACTCAGAACAAGGTTTATTTTCTCCTAGCTTTTTGAGAGTAATTTTTTTTAATGTAAGAATCTACACATCAATGATTGGCAAAAGAACAAGTTTGCAAAAATTAAAATTTTATCTGGAAGAGAAGAAAATTAAAAAATATAAAATTTACACTTTAACACAAGGAAGGACGTTTAGATGGGTTTTGGCTTGGACCTTTTTTGATAATATTAATCTTCATTTAAATACAAATAAATTTTAGAATAACTTTTAATTTATTTATTTTCGTTATTTTTCGGTTTCTATTTTTTAATTTTTTCTTTCCTTTTTTTTAAAAAATTTTCAGAGAGAATGTCAACTACTACTGTTTTTGAAGGTTTCCAGATTTATTCAAATCAATCTAAAAGAGTTTCAATTGATCAACTTTCTCAACAACTCCCTCAATTATTTTCAAAAAAAGATGTTAATCAAGTGGCCCAATTTGAATGTTCTAACCAATTTTCAATGGAATCTTTAATTTCTGGAAGAATGTTTTTACCTTTTCCTTTAAAAGAATATCTGATGAATTATTTAAAGAAAATGGATGAAGATTGTATTCTAAACATGGCAAAGTCGTTAATTGAAAGAATAGTTAAAAATGATGAAGATAGAAAGAATTTTGACAGGGTTTATTTTTTATTTTTTTTTTAAATTTCTCTAGGGTTTAATGGACATCATTTCGTCCGTTTCGTCCGAAATCATTTCGTCCGATTTTCCAATTTGCCATGAACGTTATTCCAGGATTGGGTTTCTGAAGGACTAATCTTTCCGAGACAATTTTAGTGTGCCTGAATCAGGGAATTTATCATGGATTTGAGTTCCCTAATATTTTCCTTTTCTACGCTTAATTCTACACATTTATCTCTTTCAGTTGTTGGTGGGTCCTTATTGTGGTTATTCTCCAAAACTCGGTCTCCTTGATAATTTTTAAAGTTATTGACTTCTTTAGGGGATTTGTCCTTTCTAAATTCCTTTTTTCCACTACGACCGTCACTAAACTTTTTTTTAAACTTCTAATTCATGTTTTTTAAGTTGCTTGACTTTACTTTGGTTTTTATGGATTGTTGTGCTCAACATGTCAAAGGAAACTTTTCTAATGAAATGACTGAAGCTTTACAGACATTACACAAGGAATTGGAGAATTTGGTTTATTTTTTAGATTTTCTATTAAAATTATTATTTTAAATATTTAAGTTAACGCAAGCTGAAACTTCACAAAAGAACTCTTCAGAAATGTCCTTCAAGTCGAAGATGACACCAACTGTTCCTTTAACTGATTATTACATGGAAAGAATTGAATTGAGAAAAATATAAAAAAAAAAGTTAATTGTTTTTCGTTTTTTTTAAATTAAAATTTTGACAAATTATTTAAACGAAAATTTTGTTCTTCGACAGAAAATATTTTTTTATCTTTTCTTTAACATTTCGGCTTTTTTTAGCAAAATGTTTCTTTTATTGCTATTAGAGTATTCTCTTTTATTGATTCTTCCACTTGCCTGTGCTCACCAATTGCCTGATTTATTAACTTATGATAATTTACACAATGAGAGTTGTTATACCGATTTTAATTGTCCAAATGAAATGCGTTGTGAGGTTTGTTTATTTTTATTTGGATTATTATTTCGACGGGGTTTTGGGCTTGGTATTTCTGTTTAAAGAGGTCTTTTGATTGTAGGGACTTTTAAAAATTTTATCCAAAAATACGATGTTCTGTTCCATAGACATTTGCGGGCCGCTGATGGGACATTACTTGAGCCTCTTGAAATTAGGATAATCTGCCATTGAGTCATGTTCAGAACCATTGCCTAGACATATTTTACTATTTTGAAATCATATCGGACATTAAACCTACAAAATAGAGGGTCGAGTCCGTTCATCTTCAAATATTCTCTTAAGCTAACTTCTGGTACTAATATTGCAATAGTCGGCCGATCACTTCGGCCGTCCAAAAATCATAAAATTTGTTGAATCCAATCGATTTTAAAAAATTTCAATCGATTGAAGTTTCATGTAATTTTTGACGTTTTGACATGAGCGAAAAAAAATTTTCATTGAAATTCTAATAAATTTATATCGAATAAGAAGGGCCTTCATTAAGCCCTTCCATATTCATCAAAATTTGATGTTCCATTCAAGTTTATAAAATTTCAATCGATTGAAATTTTATTTATTTTTTGACATTTTGAAATGAATGAGAAAAAATTTTCATTGATTCTAGAAAATTCTTATTGCATTAATCGGCAGAACACTTCGGCCGTTCAAAAATCATAAAATTTGTAGAATCCAATCAAGAATCCAACCAACATAATGTCTAAAACCCTGTTTGTGTTTATTTTATTTAAAAGAAAGAATACCTATTTTACATTCTTAATATTTATTTAAGAAAGATATTCACCTTTGTGTTTGTATTGATGGCTTTATTTTTTCCAATAATGTTGCAATGTGTGAATTATCAAAAAAATTTGACAAGTTTTGGATTCAAGGCCCTTCTACAATTTATTTAAGTCAAAAAGAAGTTTATTTTGATCTGCATTTTAATCAATACGAGGCTCAATATAGAAGCAATTGGACATATGAATGGATTATTAAAAGCGGAAATGACTGTGCAATATTTTCTGGAATTAATACAAAAGCGCTTAAAATGAGAATTGTAAGCAGGTTTTTTAATTAAAATTTAAGTAAAATTAATTTTCAAAAGTTATTTTTGCGGATAAACACTTGCGGACACCCTTTATAAGCAAAATTTTTATTTGTTAATTAATTGTCCGTTGGTGGATATCGAACCCGTGTCGCTTCTCCGCAATAAAGCGAGAATTTTCCCACTTAACCAAAATTTGTTTTCTCCAATAATTTAGAGAAAAGACCCATTGGCTTTTATTCCAACCTCAATAGGTTTTCGTTTTGTCCGCAAAAGTCTGTCTTAATAATATTTTTCATGCCAATATTTAAATTCTCTTTAGTTAAAACCAGGCTTTATCAGTTTTGCAATTTCAATATCAAATTCTACCTCTTTTGGCTATAAACAACACAACTTAACAATTTACGATCAGGATTTGTTCCCTATTGCCAATGTTGAGAACCTCACAATTACATTACCTTCAAATTATGCTGTTTTAAATGCGGAAAAGTCAAATAATGCAAAATATTATAAATGGATACCTGAGGATGATTTGCCTGCTGAAATGGTTTCTTTTAATTTTGAATGAAAAATTTTATTTTTTAGCTTAGTGGAAGCTCATTAAACGACTCCAAACTTTTTATTTTCAATTTGGTTCCTGGTGTCTTTCAATTTTATTTATCTGTTTGGAATGATCATTCACCAATTAATAATACAAAAATTGTGCAATTATCTGTTTTTGGAGGTTTGGATTTTTAAAAATTTAATAGTTAGGATTTTATTGGTTTTGGTTTATTGCTAGATTAGAGTTCTCGTCTAGGCCGCTAATTTCACTTTACCTTAAATTTATAGGAATTGCTGAGGAAAATCTCATAGAATTATTGTCTTCATTTACCAATTTTACTTTTAAATATTCCAATGAATTGTCAAAAGAAATTGAACAAATATTGGAACAGTCAACAAATTCAAACAGACTTTTGGTTAAATTTACAAAAATATCTTCTGATGCTTCTTTACTTGGAAATGTTTTTACTTCTTTTTATTTTTATGTTGTAAAAGATTCAAAAAACAAAGGTTTGTATTTTTTATTTAATTAAAAAATTAAATTCTCTAGTTTAAAATGTTAAAAATCAAAATTCTTATTTTTTAATTAATTGTCCGCTGGTGGGTATCGAACCCGCGTCGCTGCTCAATAATAAAACAAGAATTTTCCCACTAAACCAAAAATTTATTTTCTTCAATAATTTGGAGGAATTTGCTTCCATTTCTTTTCTAACGTTCTAAAAAATTGTTTTATTTTAATTTAAGATATTATTGATGGAGAACAAATTATTTCAATATTACAAGAGAATTTAACCTTCCAGAAACGTTTTGGTGTTATACAAATCAGCCCTTATTGTATGTTAGCTTATAAATATTAAAATTAATTCTAAAAAATTTTAGATTGTAGAAAATGTTCTGGACATGGAAAATGTGATAATTTAACCAAAACTTGTGTTTGCGATGATTTTTGGATGCCAAATATTTTTGTTAAGATGATTCATAATGGAAGAAATATGGACTGTTGTACGGTTTTTTAATAATTTTTTGGGGTGATTTGGACTCAGATTCCTGCATTTTTTTATTTAGGGGATTAATCTTGAGGGATCCATCAAAGTGTTTTTAAAATTTTGTTCTTGGGTGGCTCAATATTTTCGAAAATATTTTTAAAAATGTTTGGATCTCCCATGTGGCCTCTCATGCAGCCCTGTAAGCCAAGATGGGGCTGGTTCCATTTTCCATAAGCTCTATACGACCTCATTTTTATTTTAATTTCAGCTTGGCCTTCCATTATTGTTTGGCTCTCATTATTTTTTGCAACATTTATTTTTATCAAATTTTTAATTTTTTATTTAAATAAAAATGAACAAAAAAGACTACAAAAATCAAAATTAATTAAAAAGATATTATTACAACACAATAATCAAATACCTTCAAAACAAATTGGAAGATTTAGTCCAGTCAGAATGTCAAAAAGAAAAAGAGGAGATTGTTTAAGTGAATTTAGAAGAATGTTTGTGGAATATTCTGGTTCGGAATTTTTTTTTTAAATTAATTTTTCATTTTATTAGAACAATTTGGAATTACTCATTTAAAAAATGAAAATGAATCAATTTGTTTAAAAGAATTGGATGATTCTTCTTCATCTGAATAATTTATTTTGTAGAGTGACATTTACGGACACCAGCTATCGATTTAAAAAAGTTTCAGTTTTGTTCGCAACTTTATGTCCGCAAATGTCATTGAGCCTTTTTACTTTATTTATTTTGTTATTTTTTGTTCTCCTTTTTCGTTTAGGTCAATTATTCGTTTGGGTCAAATTTTTTTGCCAAACATTTTTTAGTTTTTAACATAATTTGGCCAACCTTCATTTCGTCCGTGATCTCGTTTGTTATTTTTTAATTATCTCATTTTTTATTTTTAAATTTTTTTTGTTAGTGTTTATTTATACATTTATTTTTGACATTTTTCATTTGAACCAACATTTATCTTTTAAAATCTAAAATTTTTTAGCCAACATTTATTTATTTATATTGTATGATGGAATATGCCCTACCAACGCCTGCAGACCATTGTCGTGTACAAATATTGGTTAGTTTACTTTTTTTATTTTGAGTCGAAAATTGTGACGTTTAATCTTAAAATAAATTTATCGATTTTTAAATTCAAAGGTAAAGCCTATTGGTCAATTCCCCTCAGCAATATTCAATAGATTGCTCAAAAAATTGGAAAATAAATTATGCGGTGTAGAAGGTTTTTTAAACGATTTTTATTAAATTTTTAAGTTCTAATTTTTAGTGTTGACGAGTAAAAATATCAGAAGATTAATCTTTCCTAAATTTATTCAGCAAGTAAATCCTGATCTTGCCAAGTTTGCAGAGTTTCAGGTTTCTTTTCCTTAGCCTTTTCGTAATTTTCTGGTAAAATCACTTAATTTTTCAGGCTTTCCGAAAAGTCTTTGGTCTAATTTGTATTGGTCAATATAATGGACTTTATTTAAATTCTTCATTTGCTTCATCTCCAAATCTCTCCCCAAATCAAAACAATTTTAATCAAGAGATTAGAAGATCGTCTGTTGCTAAAATGGCTTCTGTTGATGCTGATTGTTCTAAAAGTGGATCTGAAGAAGACAAAAACAAAGAAGATCTTGACCCTGAAGCGAAGCAAATGAATATCCTCAAACAAGAATATCAGAAACTAAAGGTTTTTTATTCGGGATTTTCTTCTTTACGTTTTGGACGAAAAGTCGGCAAAGTTTTTTCCTCAAAATTTTTTCTTCCGTTGGTTTATCGAGAAAATAATATTTTCTTATTTTTAGCAAGAATTCAACGACCAATTAGTTGATTCGCGATGTGTTCTCTTTGGATTTAGCTCGGTTTATTTTAAAATTTCTACTTTCTATTTTTTAATTTCTTTAAAATCGTAGAGTCAAAATTCAACAGAAATTCTATCATTCCCTCGTTCTGATGATATTTCTCTACTTTATGATCAACTAGAGGCTTGTACAAGAGATTTGCTTCGAAGTATTTATGTCGTATTAGACAGCAAAAGATTGGACACTTCTTTTGAAAGAATGGATTCACCACCTTATATCTTGTTACAAGAAGAGGAGAAATATCTTATGGGAATTGATAATGTTAAAAGCAAAAATCATAAGTTAGTTTTAATTTAATTTTTACATCATGGAAGTTTAAGAGCGTTCGATCGCTTTAGTAACCTTGTCGTATTAGGGTTATCTCTGTTATGACTTGTTACGTTGGACTTATTATTAGATTCTCAACGTTCTTATCTAACAAAAAGTTCAGGTATGATACGTTTAACAGAGAACCTTATTAAACATTGTTGTTGTCTTAAGCTTTGTGCATACCCCAACTCTTAGGTTGATTCTAATAGTAAAGGAGAAGACCAAACATCTACTATTGTTTAGGCACCACTCACCTTTTTTTAAACTTTTAAGTTATTCATCCAGCTTCTTGACCAATCTTCTTTAATCTAATTCAAATTATTTTCTTTTAGAAAAAAATGTATTGGACGATTACGCAAAAGGCTTGCCGATTACGCTTTTTTAACTGGCTATTTTGACGGTGCTCTTAATTCTTATCATTCCGCAATTGAATTGCTCAAATCTACTCAAGACTTACTTTGGCTTGCAGGTTTTCTTGTTGTTTTAGTTAAAAATTATTTTTCTTTGTTTTTAAGCCGCAGCAGAAGGTTGGTGTTGTGCAGCAATGATGATTAAATATTCTCAACATTTGTCTCCTTATTTAAAGGACAGCAATTTTAACAGTCCTGTTTTGCGACATGAAACAAAATTGGAAAACAGGTTTTCTTTTAATTAAAAAATTTAAAAAAATTTTTTTAAGAATCTCAAATAATGCCATAACAGCTTCAAATTCCGCTCAACATCATTCTCGTTATCGTCGATCTGATGATGCTGCAAAAATATCTATTAATCAAAACGCTTGTGCTGAATCCGATAACGAGAGCAGTACATCTTCATCTTCAACTTTTATTGGGAATAAATCATATTCCTTGGCAGAAGAGCGAAGGGATGATAAACTCGGTTAGTGAATTTTTTGTTTATTTATTTTATTCTCGAATTTTCTGTTATTTTGTTGTTGGGGCAGTCATTAAAGGTTTATTGGGGCTTCATAGCTTGTTCTTGAATTTTAAGGATATTGAATCATCCTTTTCTTTTTTCCTTCTCAAAAACCAAATTAATATTTTTCTAACATCTAAAAATTTTTTAAAAGGTGACTCCAAGCAAGATAAACAACAACATTTGCTCAATAATATACAACCTTTGAAAAATAAAAATTTACAAATTTTATCTCCATTAGATTCAACAAAAACTACAACAACCTCTTCAATGCTTCCCTCACCTTTAGGAATGTCTTCAGCATTTAAAAGTTCGAGTGTTCAAAATTTGTCAAATATTCCAACTTTAAATATTAATGGTAAAACAACAACAACAGCACCACCAATTTCTTCAAATAAAAATCCATCAATAAATCGAAATGAAATTTTTGAAAAATTTTCTCAATCATTGGAAAATTATGCGCGTTATTCTTTTGCTGTACATATTGAATATGAATGTATGATGAGAGCAGTTCATTTACAAGTTGTTAATCACCAATATGTTGAAGTTGAGGTTAATTACTATTTTTCTATTTTTTAGTTTATTCACTTGACTACATAATTTATTTTTCGTTGGTTGGGTTTGACAACACATGTGTTGTAATGGTTAGGTCCATTAGCCTACACCACCTTTCTATCTGGGTTCGAATCCAGTTGGTTGAAATTTATTTCTCTTTGCGGTTTTATATGTTTTTCCGTTTTTTATTTTTTTCTTTGTTTTTTTCTGATTTTTATTTTTTAATTCAGAATTCTGATCTTTTTAATAAATATTTTTTTTATTTTTCAGGCTTTTTTAAGAGAACAAACGTGCCGCTTTTTGGATGATAAATTTGTTACTTTTAATAATATCATGAAATCACATATTTGTTTAGCAACTGCAGATATTTATCGTAAAGTTAGTTTTATTTTTTTAAATACTTTTTATTTAATTTATTTTCTTAAAGATTGGATTTAAAAGAAAATTTGCCTTTTTCCTTCGATTAGCTGTTTTCTTTCGACTTTATATGGAAAATCAATCTGAGGCTGAATATAAAAAGGTTTTTGATTTTTTAAAGATAAATAGGTCAGAATTTATTTAAGAAACCTTTAAAACTGTTTTTAATATTTTAAGGTCTATCCTTATTTAAATGAAAGTTTGTCTGGTTATCGAATTGATTGGAGATTGCTCTCAAATTCTACAAGCAAGAAGAGTTTAAAAGCACAATTTTTAACAAAATTGGGATCATCAGAAACATTTTCTCTTCAAATCAAAGCAGTACATGAAGTTTTTACTGTTGCAATGAGAGCAGGATTTTATGATATTGCTACTAGACATCTTTGTTTTATGCTTGAGGTTTGCTTTTTTAAAAATTATTTAGACTTAAATTGAGTCTAAAATGGGATTTATTAATCCTGGCGTTTATGGTTTTTTTAAATATTTAAAAGCGATTTGATTGACGTTGATATTGATTTTCTCTTTAATTTGGGTAATTCATAGCTTATTTTTTGTTGTTACCGTTTATAAAACTGTTGTGTAATGGTTAACGCCATTGGCTACATTGGTTTTTTATTCAGGTTCGAATCCTGTTGGTTGGAATTAATTTCTACTTGCTTTTTATTTGCTTCTTTTTTCCTTCTTATAATTATTTCTTTATTTTTTCTAATTTTCTTTTTAATTTTAGGCATTTTTTGATCATCTAGACAAAGCCACATCACTTGCCCTAGTTGAAGAATTAACTAAATTAAATTATCAAAACAAAAAGGGTCAAAACTTGCACGACTTGGAAAAACCTATAACTCTCGATTCTGTGCCATCTGTTTTATTACCTCCTTTGCAATTTACAAAATTCCCAATTATTAAGTAAGAGGATTTTTTTAATGTTTTTTTTTATTTTTCAGAGATATTTCTATTCTTCCACTTGCTGAACATTTATCTCCAAGTATTCATCCTTCTTCATCAAACCAGTCAAGCATTTTTATTTATTCTCCATTCCAACAAACATTTAAAGGTTTTCTTTTTGATTTAAATATTTTTATTTATTTTTTTATTTTTTAAGAAGATATATATTGGGTTGTTGGTTGCCATTCTGGAATCTCTATTCAAGTTGAAAATCCTCTTCCAATTGAATTAATAGTCGACAATTTAAAATTAATTGTAGAAGGGTGTGATTTTGAACCTCTTTTTCTACGCCTTAATCTTCCCTCGTGTTATGGCCCATGCATTGATCAAACAAAGAATCTCGTTAAATTGATGGGAATACCTCGGTTTATTTTTTTTAATTTTTAAAAAAATTTTTTAAAAAAATTTTTGAAGGTCAAAAGGAACGCTCAAAATTGTTGGTTATTCTTGTGAATTATTAGGCTGTCGTAATATTTGTAAATTTTCACAAGAAACGTCATCTTTATCAAATTTTTATTCTGTTCGTATTCTTCCAAATTTGCCTTTACTGAGGATAGAAACTTCACTTAAACGGTCACCAACACTTTTTGAAAATCCGAATGAAGCAATAGCAGAACTTTGTGTTTTTTCTGGTCAAAGGTTTTGATTTTTATTATTTTTTGTTTTGATTTTTTAGTTTTCCTTGTAAATTGACTTTGTATAATTCAAGTTCTTCTGTTGGAATTAAAAGAATAAATATAAAAATACAACAACCACAGGTTTTCTTTTTCTCTAGTTTTTTAAAATTTATTTTCTTAAGGTTGCTGCTGGAACTAAATTACTTAGGATAGATGACCAAACAATAGAAGAATCATCTAATGAATTTGACTTAATTTTGTATGATTTAAAAGCTGGAGAGAGACGTGAAATTTCAGTTCAAATTTTTGGAATTGGTTTGTTTAAATTTAATCGTTTTCTTTTAATTTTCGTGAATTTCTCTAAAATCCGCAAAAACAGTCCGCAAAAAATTGTAGTTTTCTTTTTCTTTTCAAGACGCAACAACAGCTACTCCATTAGACAATATTAGCCAAAAATCTCTCACTACATCTGGAAAAACACTTAAATTTGGAGAAGAACAAAAAGTTTATATTCGAAGGCCAACATCTTCTAATTTAACAACAACAATTATATCAGACTCAGATTTGCCTTTGTTTCAACTAAAAGAAAAAGAAATTGTTCAAAAATCTTTAACAAAGCAAAATAAACAACAACAAGGAATTCAGTCAACTGTATCAACTCCTTTATTAAAACAAACATCAGATGATGACAATATTTCTACTAGTAGTACAACAGATTCGACACATCATCATCATTATGATTTGATTCCCTATACTGGGGTTAGTATAAAAAAAATTTTTTTTTGGATGAAGGAGAGGCAACACCGCTCTCCATTACTGGTTTGGGTTAACTAACTGCCAGAGAGTCAGAGGCTGACGGAAAGGCATTTTCTGGGTTTGTAAAGACTAGGCTGGTTGTTTCGTGCCCATCCATTGCATTTACGTCTTTATTCATAAAAATCTGCAAAAATTGTCCGCAATAAAAATCCTTCACAATTAAGGGAATAAATATTCGAATAATAAATCTATATTATTTTAAAATAATTCTTTTTATTTTTAGCGTTTGCTAATGGCTGAAGTAGCCTTTACATACACTGCTGATTTGGAAACTGAAAATTCTGAGGTTTTTTAATCCTTTTTTGTTATTTTTTTTTAATTTTTAGCAATATATTCGCTTTGCAAAATTGCCATTAGCCATAACTATCGTCCCAGCAGTTAATGTTTCAAATTGGCAAGTATTAGCAGGAGATGGTCCATTCAGTAGATATGTGGCAATTGATTTGTCTAATCAAACTGAGAATGAAGCTCAATTAAATTTTGGTTCTAACAATAAGAAGACTACAATTGTTGTACAACCAAAAGAGATTTGCAGGTTTTCTTTTGATTATTTGGATTCTTTTGACTTTTTGGGACTTGTTAAGTGTGGAAGCGGTCTTCTTGTGGGCTAGATTTGCGGATTTTTTTATTTATATAAGATTAGAGTGTTCTGGTTTAGGACACGCGCCCCTTTGGGAATGTGTGTGTCCCATAGGATGTCTATTCGTTTTCTTGGTTGTTTATAGTTGTTTTTGGATTCTTAACAGTTTTTGGTGTCTTAGACCTATGACACTGGGTCTGGGACAATTATCCAGCTTTGCAGTAAAAACCGTCATTCTTGACAAATGCTGATTTTTGTTTAATTTTTAGAGTACCTCTTCTATGCCCTTGTTGTACTGAAATTAAATCAATATCTTTCCAACGAGTAACAAAATGTGCTTCTTATATAATGCAAATGCAAGAAATTGCTCTTCTTCGATCGCAAATAGAAAAGCATTTATTAAATCATTTGGAGATTAATTGGAGGATTGAACAATTAAATGTTTGTTGAATTTCTTTTTATTTTTTAATTTAATTTTTCTAGTTAAATGGGCAAGTTCCTGTTGGCTCACTTTTATCATCAGTCTCATTTCTTCGTCAAATGGCCTTACCAACACTTACAATAGGTTTCTTTTAAATTAAAATTTCTTTAAATTTCCTTATTTTCTTAGCATTGCAAATTGACAATCAAACAAATCAAAAAACGTCAACGACTAATATTAATGATTTTAATGTTGTTCAAGTTGGAGAGATTGTTTGTGTTTCAATTACTATTTATTTTTCAATTGGAGGTTTATTTATTTTTGTTTCCTGGATTTTCTGGGGGACCTGGATTTTCTTGAAAAACAAGGATTTCTTGTATTCTTCGAGGGAATTTTTCTAGAAGATCAGAATTTTTTATTTCCATTTCCTGCTGACTTTTTATAAGATTCCCTTTTATTTAGGCACTTTGAAAGGCGAATTATCACTTGGATGTTACCAAAACTTTCAGAACAACACCAACAATACTTCAACTGAACATCCAGACAAATTTTTTATTTTTGGTCCAAACACTTTGCCTGTTGAAGTTGAAGGATTAAAAGAAGAAGAACAGGTGGAAGAGAAGAATTTTGAAGAAGAAAAGGAAAGAAGAGATGAAATTGGTGGCCATTTTTCAACAAAAATTTGTTTTGCTTTTTGTTTTGAAGGAATATACAAAATATTCCCAAAATTTGAAAAAATACAATTATTTGATGAAGAACCTTATTCCCTAAATAATGAAGATATTTTTATGACGGCACTTTCATTTAGTGTAATTAATAAATGATTTTTGAAGATTTTTTAAATTTTTTGTTGATTGTTTGTACAATTATATCTATATTTTTAATTCTTTGGTAAAGGTTTTGTTGGCCAACCTTTGTGGATGCTGCAATGCTTTGTGTTGGACGATTACTAGCAGATGAACAGATGTAGTGAATTTTTTCTTAAATGTGATGAATTCGACTGCGAAGCGGCCTGAGGGATGTCAGTACAATGCTGATCCTTTCATATGTTAGATGTTTCGTATGTTGGTGTTTTGTTTTAGATTTTTCGTGTGTTGTTATTCTGTTTTTGGTGTTTCGTGTGTTGATATTTTTATTTTTCTAGATCCTTCGATAATAAGTTGTCTCTCTTGTTTTTATATTGTCTCTCTTCTCTTATTGATTTTTTCGATGACTCATATGTTAGACATGCAAAAACATATACTGGTTAGAGATAAGCATTTTTCCCTTTTTCCACGGATGAATTCTTTTGTGTTCTCTGCCTCTTCTTTATTTACGAGTGTAATGATAACTTTAAGAGAGACAGTTTACCGTTGCAAATATTTCCTGTTTTCTTTTAATGTTCTTCCTCTTTTGGTTTATCGATTCTTCCTTTCACGTGTACATTTTACTTTTATGTTTTAAATTTTTCGTTTGCCCCTATTAATTTTTACTAATTTAAATTTCAGAAATATTCAGAAACATTCATTAAAAAATGGGTATTATCTGCGCGTCCAAATCTTGCGGATATTAAAAAATTTTTTACAAAAACTAATTTAAAAGCTTTTTAGTCTTCAACAACATCAAATGGCCAACTTTTCAAAATATGGCGCCACTGGACTTTCAAATCAGTCCTGCCTTGAATCTCCAAGTTTGTTTAAGTTTTTTAATTTTGAAAATAATCGAAATATTCTTAGAACTCAAGGCAGATGTTGGAGGCAGATGAGGCTCACCATAAGCATGTATTGGGGTCCAGAGTCACCACTGCGAGTAGCCTGGAGTCGAGAGTCACCACTGCGAGTAGCCTGGAGTCGAGAGTCACCACTGCGAGTAGCCTGGAGTTGAGTCCCGCTTCGAGTAGTCGCAAGACTGCGAGTCGCCTGGGACGATGAGACGCCGCTGCGAGTAGTTGGGAATGAGAGGTGCCGCTGCGAGTAGTCCGGAAATGAGAGATGCCGCTGCGAGTAGTCTGGAAATGCGTGGCTCCACTGCTACTTATGGTGTCAATGATTCACTGGAACTTCAACACATTGCACTCCCTTATGGTATAGCTTAATTCTTTTTTAATAAAACTCATTCGAACTATTTAGCACGTGTCCAACCTCCACGAAGCCGTCGAAAAACATCAACAAACCAATCTACACAACAAAACAATCAACAATTTTTGATGTTTTTCAACAAGAATGAAAAAGAATGGCCATAGAATCTTCAGCAAAACTTCAAAGTTTGTTTTTGCCTTTTTATTTTCTGGTAAAATATCCGCAAGTTTTGACCGCAGATAAAATGATCCCCCCAGACTTAATCATTTAAACCTTTTTCCGTGGGTAAGTTTCACAGATTTGTGGCACGCAATCAGCTATGTTTGATTGCTCAAAATAAATTATGCAGTGGAAGTGTAAAAAGGTTTATATTTTCCATTTTTCCTTGATTTTTATTTCGATTATTAATTTTTTAGTTCGACAGGAGAAAGCCTTGAATGGCCCCTTGCTTCCATAAATTTGTTCGACCAAGTCTTCCTCAAATTTGCTGAAACTTCAAAGTTTGTTTAATTATTCTTTTTTATTGGGCGGTTCCTTTTTCGTTGATATAATTTCAGAAAACCCGGACTTGTGAAATCACCAAGAAATTCCCCGAGTTGTTGCTGACTTTTTATCGAGGGTTCGAATCCTGTCCGTGGCTATAAACTCTTCTGTCAGTTTACATTAAGCTACTGGTTGTAAATTTCTCGGAATTAAAAAATGTTTTCCGTTGGTGGGGCTCGAACCTCCTCCTTCGAAGGTAAGCCAAACGCTTTACCAACTACACCACAACTGAAAAATTTGGCGAAAGCTTTTCCTGAAATATAACATTCTAATTTATTTGTTTTTTTCTATTTTTCTCAATTTCAACGGTCCTTGTGAAATTATCGAGAAACTTTGCGATTTCACCATAAGCTTCCCTTTTACGCTTCCAGATCCTGCTTCGTGTCTTGGATATTGGAAAAAATCAGCGGGGTTTTCTGATTCCCTATCAGTGATAGGGAATCAGTGATAGGGGAATTAAAAAAAATAATTTGGCTAAGTGATAGGCTATCACTTAGCCAAATTATTTTTTTAATTCTGTCAACACTTGAGAAACCATTGGGACGTGCCCCGGCCCTATTTTCCTTTATCTCATTTTGTTTTGTCTTAATTTAAATATTTTTTAGCTTTGGAAGACAAGCAAAATGAAGATCCTTCATTTGAAACAGCTCTACTGAGGGAAACAATGAAGAAGATAATCGTACTTCTGCTGAATTAGATAATGAAGATATTTTTACGACGGCATTTTCATTGTGTAATTAATAAATGATTTTTTAAGATATTATTATTTTTTGTTGGTTTTTATAAATTGCCTTAGGGCTTTGTTATGAATATTCTCTCTTAGCCTATCTAACATTTGTTGCGTAATAATTTAAAAATCCGCGTAAATTTGGCGTAATGTAAAAATTGCTAATTAAATGACATTTTGTCCAAAATGAACGTAGAGTACGACAAAATGTCTCAATACCCCATAAACGACAAAATGACACAAAAAATTTCTAGGCCCTATAAAAATATTTTAAATCAATAACTTTTCCTAATTTTTTGTTTATATATAGCTTTATGTCTTATCTAAAATATCCCAAAAAGATAAGCTATCATCAGTTCATTTGGCTGAAATATTGCCTTTAGAGTCTGGTGACTCTGAAATTATAAAAATTCTTCCCCTAGAAAAATTCCTAGGCCCTAATGTTCCAAAATTGGACAATAGAGTACTGACAGTTGATTCTATGTTATTTTATAAAAAGCTTATTGAATTTTAAAAATTGGCGTTTTTTACGCACATTACTAAATAATTAAATGTGGACATTAGCGAAATAGTGTGGTTAGAGAAAATAGTTATTTGTGGAGAATTGAAAAGTTTAAAATTAACCTTAATTTTGCATCTGGTAATAAATAAATGATATTTTATCACAAAATGGGTTAATAGAGTACTGACAATTGAGTCTGGTCTATTTCTAAAAAACTTATTAGAAGTCTGAAAATTGGACTACGGTATTAATTATTGAAATTTTTAAACTAAATATTTTGATCCAATTTTGGTATCGTTGGATAGAGCTCGTCGAGACGAGTCGAACGAGGTATAAATTGTCACATATCTGCGATTTTTATGAAAGATAAATGCGTTTGAAGTTTAACGCAAAATCGCTAAATTGAAGATTACCCCAAAACTTTCAGCCGGCATATCTTGGATTTGGTTTGTTAGATCAACTTGTATGATATCTCATTCGATTCCTTATCATTAACTGTACAACATATCAAAAAATAAGGCAATTTTATCGTGCAGTTTTTAAGATATTGATCAATGAAATATATGATTTTTTGGGAAAATGGTCAAATTTTAAATTAATTCTTTTAATCCAATTTTGGTATCTTTGGATAGAGCTCGTCGAGACGAGTCGAATGAGTTATAATTTGTTACATCTCTTTGATTTTTAAGAAAGATAAATGAGTTTGAAGTTAAGGCAAAAATCACTAAAAGTGAGACAATTTGTCGATGAGACATTTTGTCGTATGAAGTAAACCTGGCATTTTGTCGTTTTTCCCACGATAAAACAGAATGCCAATTCTATTATCAAAAAATAAATTTTGAAAATGGACACTAGAGTCCACACGAAAGAATCTCGAATTTTAGAAACTACAAAAAGTAGTCACTCGAATAGCTTAAATACTAAAAATAAATTTTAAAAAGAAAAGATTCGAGCCTATAAAACAAGTCAAATAAGAGAAAAACATTCTTTATATCACAAGTGTATATTTATTTTATCCCAATTATTCAAGAATTCCAAGCATTGGCATATCTATTTCTCTGAAAAAATAAAAAAATAACATTTAAGAAAATTTATTTTACCCCTTGGAACGGCCTAGAAGTATTTGTAGTTGTTTTAGTAGTTGTAACAGCAATTGGTTGTTGTACAGGTTCAATATTCGGCATTGGAGGAAAATGGTGAGGCAATGAAGGCAATTGATGTTTTTGTTCATCATCAAAAACTGGGGTAGAACAAGTTGTTGCCGTCTTTTCTGGTTGTTGATTTGTTGTTGAAGTTATTATTGGAGGGGGAGGAGGAGCAACTTCTTCTATAGCCTGGCCAGATTTATCAACATATTTATTTTGTTGAGGGTCCCATACAATCTATTAAATTTGTTAAATAAGAGAAATCGTTAAAAAATTAAAAGAAAACCTCAGGATTTTTATCATCAGGTAATTTCATCGTATTATGTCCTTGTAGTTGTGTAATTTTAGAGAAGAGTCCACCAATCTTTCCAGAAAGAAAACCGCCACCACTGCCTCCTCCACCACCAGTATTGCTTGTTGGATTGCCAATGTTTTCATTTTCATTCGTTGCAACTCCTCCTTTATTGATTGCTGTTGTTTTCTCATTTTTTGTTGGTTGAGGAAGAGGAGGAGGAAGAATTTTTGGTTGAGGAAGCACATTTGAAGAAGTTGAAGAGTTTCTTCTATTATTGAAAGGAGGAGGAAATTCATGGGGTAAAGGGTCTCCACTTGGACGGCGAACTAAAAATAATTATTAAAAATAATTCTTTTAATCCCAAAATAATACCATTGTCTTCAAAAGATTCTCCACTTCCTTCTGAATTTGAACGCTCACTAGGCAATGAAGAAACAATTTTAAGCATTGGTGGCTCTTCTGGTTGATATGGATGGTTGCTGGGTATTGACATGTTTGGTGGAAACTCAGGAGGAATTCCTACAAAATCTTGTGGAAAAGAAGCAATTGGTGGGGATGTTTCCTCATGTACAACATTTTCGGAAGGACGACGGAAGTAAGGTTTGACTAACAAAAAAGAAAAATTAGAAAGGAAACCTAGAGGTTTAAACAAAAACCCTACTAGATTAAAATCTAATTAACAAAGAAAATATGGGGACTGGCTCCTGGATCAACTCAAAAAGAACCAAAATATTTAAAAAATTAAACCTTGAATGGGGGCAGTAGTAATCTGCTTTTCTTTCATCTTTTCCTCTTTTTGTACTTCTTGAACATATTTTGGTGTTGAAGAAATTGTTTCAGATGCAAAAGTTGATTGTGTAGAAAGTTGAGGCAATTTTGGTGGTGCCCATGCTTTATTAAAATTATGCGAAGGTTCTCTTCCTGGTTGTTCTAAAAATATTAATAAGCTAATTTTAATAAACAAAAAATAAACCTTCGTCCTCATTTAAAGAATAAAGTTCAATTGAATGATCAAATCCTCCAAGCTCGCCAAGTAATTGAACATATTGCCTTTTTGTTTGAATAAAATCAGTAGATAGTGAAAGAGCTGTGGGTGCATTTCCATTGCCAAGACGTAAAGCATAATCGTAAATCTCTGTTGCCTGATAATCAAAAACTGACCAACTGAAAGCAAAATAAAAATTTAAAACAAAAACCTTGTAAACTACCCAAAACGTGTAATACAAGAATTTAAAGAATCATCAGGTATTGAAGCATTAAGAAGGCTAATATGTTTGCGATATTTTGGATGATCATCTAATTCACTAAAAAATTGTTAAAGTTAAAAAATAAAGTCTAATTAAATATATACTCGTTATTTGGAGGTTGAAAACAATTATAACCAGTCAATAAATTAACAGCCAAAAAACAAAAATCAGCAGCGGCATTAAACTCTTTTTGCGCCAGTGATAATCCTAATTGATAAACTGCATTCATGGCATTTTGTGTTTGAAGATTAGCCAACACTATAGCAATATGCGATCGCCATCCATTAGTATCTTCTGTTGTTGGATTATTCTGAAAAAATGGAAAAATAAAATAAAAAGGGAAATTAATAGCCAAATAAATTTTTTCGCCAACTTTTTAACCAGTGGTGTAGTTGGCAAGGCGCTTGACTTATACGTGCAAAGAAGGGGGTTCGAACCCCACCAACGGAAAACATTTTTTATTTAGAAGGGAATTAGTGTACAAGCGCAAGAAAAATTTTAGAATAAATTATAAACCAAAAATAAATATTCTAGTTACCCAAATCAACCCAGAAACTTAATTATAAAAAAGGAAATCCTCACCAATAAAGGAACAGGAGAATCAGAGGCCACATTAATTAAAGTAGTTATTGGATGATTGGGTGATCTATATGCCATTAATTTTGCTTCAATGCTTTCTTGCCGGTGTTTGTCGTGTCGAAATAGGCGATTGGCAAGCATTAAAGCATCAAAGAATAATCCATCACCAATGGCGCTTTCAATTGCTTCCTAGAAAATTGAATTTAAGAATAAATAGTTTAAAATAAAATAAACCTCAATATGTCCTCCAAGTAAGTATCTTGTAATTCTTTCCATAGCTTGAGGGTCAACACTAACTGATGATTTAATCGATGTTTGCGATTCTGTCCTCAAAAAGCTTTGGTTGGTAAATGCAGTATATCGGTCACTTGAACAGAGTAAACGCGCCAAATCAGGCCCAGTAACTTTCTTAAATAAAAATTTGTAAAAACAGATATTTAAAATAAAACTAACCCCTTGTTGTCTAACAAGCATTTCTAATAAAGCCCAAATAAGAACACAATCATTTGCATCACCCGATTTTGGATTTGCACGGTAAACGTCTGATTGATATATTCTTTCAATTTGGCGTTGGATGAACAAAAGAGGTGTTTGTGGAGGAGTGTAGTCAATTAATAAAGGACCTTCAAATTTTAAGATTTTTGGAAGGGCTTTGTCAAAGCCCTTCTTATTCTATATATATTTTCTAGATTTAAAAGAAAAATTTTTTTTCGTTCATGTCAAAATGTCAAAAAATTGATTCAATTTCAATCGATTGAAATTTTTTTTAAACTTGATTTGGTTCATCAAATTTTATGATTTTTGGAAGGGCTTTGTCAAAGCCCTTCTCATTCTATATATATTTTCTAGATTTAAAAGAAAAATTTTTTTTCGTTCATGGCAAAAAATTGATTCAATTTCAATCGATTGAAATTTTTTAAACTTGAATTGGTTCAAAAACATAAAGGTGTAAGATTGAAGAAGAGGTTAAAGAACATAAAAGAACTTAAATACAAACCTTTAAAGTTCTCGAAAGTTTCCACAAAACGTCTTCCCTCACAGTCTTTGTAGAACTTCTTTGTATTTTCAATGCAGACAATACTAATTCCAATATCAGGATTGACAAAAACAAGGCGTCCTTTGGCAACAAAATGAATTGGAGCATGAGGTGCTCGATAAAACATTAATTCTAAAAAAGGTTAAAATTTTGAGTAAAAATTTAAACGAAAGAAACCATTAGCTAAAGATTGTAGGCTATTCTCGCTGTCACCATCAGCAAAACTTGGTCTATCACTTGCCCTATTAATTAAAATATTTAAAAAATTAAAGGTAAGATAACAAAAAACCTGCTTCCGGAAGTTGCCCTTTCATCGCTAAAAAGATGCTTTTGAGCCAATTTATAAGCCAATTTATTCCTTTCAAGCATACGTCTTTTGTATTCTTGCAATGTATGACGGCATATCTTTAGAAATGCGCCACGCTCAGAATCACCAGCACTCGTGTATTTGAAAAACTCCCTAAAAAGAAATAAATAGAATGTAAAAATAGTTAAACATGTTGCTTTAAAAATTTGAAGAAAATTCTTATAAACAATACAGCTTATAAAAAGGTTTTCCGCCAAAAGGGTTCGAACTGATAATAGAAATTGGCTAAACCTAAACGTTTCCACCTTAACTACAAAGTCATTATCTACTCATTGATTAATTTCATAATGTAAAAGAATAAAATGAATGGCTGGTTAACCAAGTACATTAGAAAACTAATCGACATGAAATACATGTGTATACTATAACCTTTTAAACTAAAAATTCAGAAAAACAAACCTATTGAAAACATTATGGAATTTCGGCACATTCAAATATCTTTCATAAAGGGAGTAGTAGAACAAGTAGGCAACTCTTTCAATTGATGACAAAGTCCGAAATTCATATGGTGGAGAACTTTTGGCGATGAATCTTGCTGCTCGATCCTAAAAATGTATCAAATAGAATATATGAAAAAAGGCAAAACAAACTGGGGTAAATTTGTCAGTTAATTCAGTAAGGACGCCGAAGAAGTAAAGATCCTTTGCATCGAATCCAAAAGCTCCACCAGTCCGTTGTGATAGAGATGCAGCAACGGAAGGCGGCCTTCTCGAGGAATGCGTGGAACTTGGCCTAAATAAATTTCTTATCAGGAAAATGCAAAAATCTAAATAAACCTTGGCGGTTGTTGAAATTGTTGTTGCTGTAGGTGTCCTCCCATTGCATAACTAGCCATTTCATCATCCTCTTCGTCAAAATCCAACTCTTCGTCTTCTTCTTCACTACTATTAACACCATTGACGAGGATATAAGATTTTTTGAAGCGGTCTCTTCTTAATTGCTCGACAAATTCTTCGCCATAATCAGATCGTCTTGAAGAACCCGCCATTTTTAGAATTTTTGACTGTTTCTGCATTTTAATAAAAATTAATAAAAATTTAATAAGTGAATAAAATGAAATTTAATGAGTACACGTGGCAAACGAAAAGCCAAAACTTTGTGACAAAAAATGTTAAAAGCAGCGGAGGAAAAGAGAAGAAATGCATGCTCAAATAGATAAGCAAAAAGCTTGATTTCAATTTAATAAAAAAGGAAGTGTCGAAGTTCAAAATAGAACAATGAATTTCAGAAAAACAATCGAAAAATTTGTTAGATAATTATGGCATTATAAAATTGGACGTTATTAAATATAGATATATTGACATTTTAATGGGGCTAGACATTACAAAATGCAGTCTGAAAATCTAAAGAAGAGAGTGAAAACTTAAGAGCGAGATAGTAAGAAATAGTACAGAGAGAGTTAAAAAAGGCGCCATAATATAACAGCACAGCGGGTCCAGCCCGTTGACGCGCGCGTCATAATAAGCTAACTCTTTTCCTTAGACATTATGCCAACATTTAAATCAAACGGTTATTTACTCTCTTTATTTTACATTCTCTCTCGCATGCCTCACTTTCATAAATATTAGGAAAAGGGTCAGAAAGAGAAAAGTTATAAAATGGTCAGTCACTAGGACCATTTTATAATGGTCAGTCACTAGGACCATTTTATAACTCCATATTAACGGCCATATTAACTTTTTTTAGAACATATAAAAATTAACGGAATTTTTTATATAAAATCTCAAAACACTTATCTATGAAATGATGGGAACAGATTTTTGAAAAATGGGGATAGTTTTTGAAATATCGGATTTTAAAGTTTTAATCTCGGATTGGAAAAGAAAGAGTATGCAAAAGAAAGAGAGGCCGTTAGAGAACGAAAGAAAATAAAAAATAGTAAAGAAATAGTTTTGACGCGCGCGTCCGTGTCCTAACAAAAGACCGAATCACAAAAGACCTAATCGGCCAAAATATAACAAAAGACCAATATGGGGAAAATGTCACAAAAGACCTAAACAGCCAAAAAATCTCAAAAGACCGAATCACAAAAGACCGAATTCTTAAAAGACCTAAACGGGCAAAAATAACAAAAGACCCGGCAACAAAAGACCGAATTCTTAAAAATGCCAATTTTTATTTTTTCCTTTTGTTTTCTTAGAATTATGTTTAATTCTTAGTACTGATAATGGATATAAGAGCGAAGCTTATTGAGGTACAGAAATCCAGAAAACGACGGTTGCCTATCAATGATTCATCAGAGTTGAGTGATGTACAACTTCCAGAGAAAAATTTAGAGGAAAATAATGAAGAAAATTTGGAAGCAAATTTAATTAAATTTGAACAAGGAGTTACAAACAAGGGAAATGTTGCACTTTGGCACGTAGGTTTGATTCGGATTCTAAGATAATTGTAAAAATATAAAAAAATTAAAGGCTATAGATATGTAAAGAATGACAAAAATAGTAATTATTGGAGGTGTTCAAACAAAGATTGTCCAGCAAAGACAAAAGCAATACAAAAAGGGGGACAATTCATAGGCACACTTGGAAAAAAAGAACATAATCATCCACCAGCAATTCAAAAGAAAACTGCTGAGGAAATTCGGAACAAATTAAAGCGTGAAGCTCGAGGCAATATTCTTGCTGAGGTTAGGGCCAATATTCCAGATGAGGTGTACATCTCACTTGGAACTGACTGCGCATTGAAACAACTAATGTCTAGGAAACAACTAATGTCTAGGTAATTCTAGTTCAATGTTTATTTAAAATTAAATTTTCCCTTTTTCCTTCGATGATTTTGTGATTTTTCTTTATTGATTCGGTGTTTTAATTTAATATTTTATTTATTAATTGTTTTATTTAAAATGATTCGGTAAAATAAAACTGATTCTTCTATTTTTAAATTTATTTTTTTTCTTTAGGTCTTTTGATATATTTTGCCCGTTTAGCTCTTTTATGAATTCGGTCTTTTGTGACTCGGTCTTTTGATATATTTTGGCCGTTTAGGTCTTTTAAGAATTCGGTCTTTTGTGATTCGGTCTTTTGTAGTGGTGCCCGCGCGTCAACGGGCTGGACCCGCTGTGTATAATAAAATGCCAAAAAGGGTAAAAATCGACAAAATGTCAAAGGGGACAAAAGTTGACAAAATGCCAAAAGGCTGAAAAAAACAAAATGCCAAAAGGGACAAAGTTGACAAAATGCATCCCGTAGCGTTACATGGTGACGTGAGAGATGAAACAAAACAAATATTAAAAGTTATATTAACTTTTTAAAATGTATAAATTAGAAAATTAGTCCACAAGTTTTATTATCAGCAAAAATAAAGTACATTTTTAATTTAAAAAGAAAATGAGGGGGAAATAGACACAGGTCTTTTTTAAACTTGTTCGATGCGAAATGAACAATGATTAAAAAATATATAGTCAAACAATCAATTTCAATTTATTTTAGCCCTTTTCAACTCTAGAAGGTCCAAGTTTGACTATATATTTTAAATAAAAATTCCTGTCCAAATGATTAGATAAAATTGTGACTGAACATAATTTAGTAGATTTTTCACACAAAATTTTTTGCACATCCAATTCAATTAAAAAATATTATATTCATAGAATGGCTTCTTTTCCTCTTTTTTTTTTCTTTTTAATCAACCTTTATAGAACTATAAATTTTATGAATAAACCAATAAGTTGCAAAAAATCCAATTGTTCCTTAAATTTAAAAAAATTAAATAATTAAATTTTAATAATTTAAACCTGTCATAAGAAAGAATAAAAAGACAAATATAGCCGTGTAACTAAAATAAAGAATTGTTGAAACAACTCCAGTTATTGTTAATTTTGAGTTGAAATAATGAACGCAATAAATAAACAAATAGATTGCAGTAAAGCCAGAAGTCATAAATGAACGGAACCACCAATGATAATCCTTTAAAAAATATTTTTAAAATGAAAACTGAGGGAAGAGATGTATAGAAAACCATCGCTAATCAGACAAATATCAGGGAAATATTTTAGAAGAGGATGTGGACCCTAACTCCGACAAGGTTATTTTTCAACCCTTTCAAACTCACCTCCGCACACAAATGGAAATAAGCAAGCAAGATTGTAGCTTCAGAGCAGGTAATAATAAGAATAATAAAAACGATAAAGAGGAAGCCAAACATGTAGAAAACCTAAAATATTTTTAAATTTCTGCCTCAAAGTAATAAAAAAATTAAACCTCATGGGACCAGATACTATTCAAAATAAAGAAGAGTTGAATGAAGATACAACCAAAAGGAAGAATTCCACCCATCAACATGCCAGGAAGAGGTTTGGTGTATAACGTCTGTTCGGGAACTTGACGTGGAATTTGATTTGTTCTAACAGGAGTTTGAATTCTCTGAAGTTTAAAAGAAGTAAAAAAATTAAGATAAAGAAAAAAGAATACTTTAGCTCTAAAACCAAAATAGGAGCCAATAAATGTCAAAGGAATTGAAATAAAGAGCCAAAGGAAAAGTAGAGCACATAAAGTTCCAAATGGAACAGCTAAAAAATCAAATTGAGAAAATTTTTAAAGAATCAAACCAGCAGAAGATCCTTTTGACCAAAGAATTAAATTAGAAGCAAAGAAAACGCCAAACAAAATTCTTAAAAATTAAAAGAAATTTAAAAAAGGAAGAAAGAAATAAACCCAGGAATTAAGAAGCTCGTCAAAAGAATGTTTGATTTCCAAGCAAGGCCTTCCAATGCTTAAAAACAAAAATAGAAAATTATTTAAAAAAATTCACAAACTTTTATAAAGACGAGAAGAGGTGTATCCAGCAACAATTCCAAATAAGACATAAAATACCAAAGCAAAAGTCATTAAGGAACCACGATTTGCTGGTGACAAAAAACCAAGACAGGCAAAGGCTTTAAATATTTTAGTCATTTTAAGTAAAAATTAAAGAAAACCTAAAGTAACAAAAGCGCAAAGAAGAACTTGACTGCCTGCACCAACAAATACAGAAAGCATCAAGGAATTGCGTGGAGGTCTGAAAACATCCCCATGGACAAGTTTCCACCCAAATTCTTCTTGAGCATCTTCCTATAAATAAAAAGATTGCCACCCTATTATTAAAATCTAAAAAGCAAACCTCATCATCAAGGCGATTGTAACGAGCAATGTCACGATGTAAAGTACGAAGAAGAATCATACCAACCTAAGAACATAAATATTTTGAAAATTCTTAAAAAAATAAACAAACCATTCCAGAAAGGAAAATCACAATAACCAAAGAATTCATAATTGAAAACCATTGAATGTTTGTATGAGGCATTGATTCAAGAATATAATCCCATCGAGATGACCATTTGACTTCTGTCGGTTCCCAAGCAACAGAATAAGAATATATCACATTAAATTGTTTGTCTCCGCTGCCAATAGGTTGTGGAGCAACTCCTTGGCCACAATTCATATCTTCCTTCTTTTCATGTTTTATGCTGAAAAACAAAATATTTGATAATTAACGAATTATTTTTAAAAACCTTCGAGGCTGAACTTTTATCCGAATTATGCGTCCACCAATTTTTTCATCAAGAAAGTTGGAATCGAGGCCCAAATCCCTTAAAAAGAAAATCACATATGAAAAAATAAGTAGTTTAACCTGTATTCAATTCTAATATCAACATGGTTGAAGAGATAATAACTATCAGGTTGACGATATTTTGGCTGAAAAATAAGGATAAGTTAAAGAAATAAATAAAAAAGAATACATCCAAAACACAAGCATCCTTTGGTTTTCCTTCTTTAGTGACAAAACAGCCCATTGGAAATCCTGTTGTGCAAACATTCATACTTTGCTGGTTGATGAAACAAAAGGTTACAGGCATGTTGTCAATAATCCTATAAAAATTTTGATAAAATAAGTAAAGGAAACAAATATAATTCGAATAAGAGGGAAAAATGAAAATAATAAAATTGCTTTCCACCAATAGGAATCGAACCTAAATACTTTTTCCTTGGTGTATCCAAAAAACGAAGGAAGCATCAAAAGTCAGTGATGTTGAATGTCCAAGATGACAACAGTCATAACCCTCAATCCCCTAACAATAAAACTAAAAAGTCTAATACCAATGGTGTTGATAGTTAAGCCTCATTCCTCGTTGTAAAAGGCGGAATCTTTGCTGGTTTTCCTTGTTATCCATATTATAATCTTTTTGACAAAGAAAAGCGCATTGCTTCTGCTCCTTGAATGCAAGCTTAAAGGACAGAAATTAGAAAATATCATGACATAAAGAAACCTTGTAAGGACTTGGCCTAATACGCTCACCAAATAAAACTTGACCAAGATTTTCAACAGGAGATTCATCTTCAGAACCGAGGCAAAAATCGAAGCTGAAAATGAAGAGTTAAACTGTTTAACATAAGGATGCTTCACAACCTGTGATATTCATAGGGCAAAACAGACTGATCACTGTCCAACTTGTTGACAAAAAGCGTGACATTATTCTGAATTTTAAAGTTAAAAAAAAAGATAATGAGAAATTCATACCGGACATGTAGGTTTTACATTCTTTATCTCACAAAAATTAACTGGAGCCAAACCTGGCAAGTAAAAACTTAATGTAGTTGGAATTAAAGCAGTAATGAGGAAAAATAGCCTCAAATCCATTTTTGCTACAAAATAAATCTAAAATTAGAATTGCGTGCTTGATATGAATAATTGCAAAAATACAACAAAAAAGCGATTTTTAATAAATTAAATCGACTAAAAATTAAAAAGACACGTGAAGCCACGTCGCGAGAAAATAAAGATAAATAAGAACGAATGAGCTAAACAAATTTAACAGAATGCTTGTAAAACATATTAAAACATGAACCGCAGAATGAAGCGGTGGCAAACATCCATGAATATTTTCGGGTTGGCAAAAAAAGTTCGTTTCATATTTTTATTGATGTACTAAATACCTAGTATGCGAAACGTCCATTAGTGGTAGAAATGTCAAAATGTCAACACGCAGTTTGCCAATGGTAGTACCAAAAAGAAAATTTTTAACTATTAAATATTTTGTAATTTGGTGTTTTTGTATATTTAATATTCGGCCATTTGAATATCGGCTCAAAAATCAATAAAGGTTAAACTTCGAAGAATTAAACCTTTCGGAAGGTATGCGTTTCTGTAATCTTTTTGAAGGAAACCAAAATTTCTTTCAGATTTTTAATGTTACGGCCTCACAACGATGATTACAAGCAAATTAGAGTTCTAGGAAAGGGAGCTTATGGTGAAGTATGGCTTGTGACAAACAAAGAGAATCCAGACGAACAGGTTTTTTACAAAGATATCCCACGTTTTTCTTCTAAAAATTAATTTTTAGTTTGCTCTGAAAAAGATACCAGTCAAAATTAGCGACGAAGGAATTCCACAAAGTGTTATTAGAGAGGTTAATAAAAATTTCATTCTAAAATTTTTTAAAATTATTTTTCTAAGGTCGCTTCATTGGTTGCTCTTCAACGGCTTAAACATCCAAATGTTTTACGGTTTCTTAAAATTTTTAAAATTAAATTTTAAATAATAATTTTTTAGTCTCCATGATGCCTTTATCAAGCGCCGTGATGATCAAATTTCTTTAAATATTTTGTGCGAAAAATGTGATTGGGATTTGGCTGACTTTTTACAGGTTTTTAAGCACCTTTCTTCAAAAATATAAAGTTTGATTTTATTTTGTTAAGAAAATACCACATGATATGTGCAATGCTCAATGCAAACATTTTGTATCTCAAATATTTTGTGGAATTGTATAATTTATTTTTATTTTATATTTTAAATAAATTTAGTTTTTAGGACTTTCTCCACTCAAATGCTATAATCCACCGAGATCTCAAGCCCCAGAATATTTTGGTGAACAGAGACCAAACATTACGGGTATTTTTTTTTAAATTTATTTTTTTATTATTATTAAAAATATCCATCAGATCGCCGATTTTGGTTTATCCCGTAATTACGGACTTCATGCAACATTTACGACCGAAGTTGTTACTTTATGGTATAGAAGCCCTGAATTATTGTTGCAATGCAAATACAATACTAGTGTGGATATTTGGTCTGCAGGCTGTATTTTTGTTGAGCTTTTTACGCGAACTGCTTTGTTCAAGGCAGAGAGTGAAGCACAACAACTACATGTCATTTTTGAGTAAGGTTTTTTTTATTTTTTTTGTAAAAAAATCGTGGTTTCTGATTTTCTAAAAAAATTAGAAAAATTGGCACCCCTAAAGCAAATTTATGGCCTCAAGATGCAATTGTCAGTCGAGTCTCCTTTCCAGAATATAAACCCGTTCATTTGACCATTTTTGCACCTCGACTTCCTACTCTAGCTTTAAATCTTATAACACAAATTTTTAATTTCAATCCATATGATAGACCCACTGCCTTGGAATGTTTGCAACATGATTATTTTATTTAAATTTAAACCTAGCAAAAACCTTTTAAGAAAATCGTGCTTTCTTTTTTTAACAATTTAAAAAATCTTTTTCGCAATTATCTTGCCTTATTTGAATTATCTTTCAATTATTTTAAATATTTACATGTCAAATATTTTCACTTAAACTTTTAAATTATTTTTATTTTTAAAGAATGATAAAAACGTTTCTATATTTTCTTGAAATATTTTTTAGAAGACCAACTTCCCCTTATTTTTAGTCATATTTTACTTTAAAATTTTTCAAAAAAATATATAAAAAACCTTAATACGATTTACAGCAGTTATAAGTCTCACTAGCATCTCCTTTTCAATTTAAAGATACTTAAAATTTTACTTTAAAAAATACCTGTAACAAAGCAATAACTTTTTGGCGGGCAATTAGGCCTCATCCCATTACAATTGATTATTTGTCCAGTTGACCGATGTATTGTTGGTGAATTGCCTGGAGGACACACTCCTTTAGTTGTTGGTTCACTTTTGGCTAATTGAGGGAGTATATTTGATATAATTGATGAAGAATGTTTTCTTAGGGGAGGGCCGCTAATTTTAGGATGTGGGCGTTGAACTAAAAATTGAAAAAAAATTAAAAAATCCCAAAAAAATTATTTTAATTTAAAACCTTCAATTAATTCACTGCTTTCCTCTGGTAGTTGAACTGGAGGCAAAATGTTGTCATAATCAGAATTTACAGCTTCAGAAGTAATCGATGTTTGATAAGATGCTGAAGATTCGTCAACACTCCTTCTTGTACAATTCCCACTTTTTGGAGTAAATTCATTGCTTTGACAACGACAAGTTCCTTCTACACAACTTTAAAAATATTCTATTATAAATATAATTTATTTTAAAAAACATACACTGATTCTCCTTCACAATTAGTTTCAGAATTGCATCTTTCGCCAGGCATTGCATGTACAACTCTAAGCATTGGAGGCTCATCTGATTGGATACAAATGTGATTGCGAAGGATGGACTTGTTTGGAGGACATTCACAAATCTAATAAAGATATTTAAATAAATAAAAAAAAATTAAAGAAAACCTTGTTAGAATTTTGGCATATAGAACCTCCTGTGCATATTTCTCCATTTGCACAACTTTCAGATGGACGAGCATATGGGCGATCTGTAAAGATAAAATCTCACAACTTATTAAATATAAATCTTACCAATTGGTCCAGGCTGCATTCTAGGCACTTTGTTTGTATATTTTGAATATTCCTTCTTATTTTGTTCTCGTTGAATAGAAGATTTTCGCTGTTCAAACGTCTCACAGTTGTCGCTTTTAACTGATGGGCGCGTTCCCGCCGGACAGAGACAAAGACCTTCCACACACGTTGATCCTCCTGTACAAACGTCTAATGGACCTATATTCAGAAAAATACTTTAAAAGGCTTTTAAATATAATTAAAAAACCGCATTGAGCCCCAGGAGCAACAGTTATTTGTTGCTTCTCATTTTCTTCTTTTTGCATTTCTGAAGCGTAATTTGAGGCAGAAGAAATTGTTTCAGATGCAAACGTTTCTCCATCGCCCTTCTTTATTTTTTTTAAATTAATAACATTATAAAGATAAGAACCGTAAGTGATGTTGACAATTGTGGCAATTTTGAGGACGTCAAAGTTTTATTTTTATGAGAAGCTTCTCTTCCAGATTGATCTAAAAATGTAAGAAGAATTTAGTATATCTTCAAAAGTGTTTTTGTTTAAGGGAAAACATGTAAAATAATTAATGGATAATTAAAGAGAACGTTTTTAGTTAAATTATTTTGGGAAATTGAGTTAGAAACTTGACATAAACTTCATTATATAAAGAAACTGAAAGAAAAATAAATTAAAAAATTAAAAATAAGAGGCAAACCTTCGCCTTCTGATCCATATAATGTTTGCAAAAGATAATTTCGATCAGCTCGTGTTGATAGAGAGGACCCAAAAATAGGAGAAAAATAAAAGTGTAATGTACTCTTCAAAAAAACTTCTCTTACCCAAATTTTCTGATTTAGAACTCATAACAAAAAGCACTTCTCTTTTCCACTTCTCTGATAAATCAGCATTTCTCTTCTTTTTTCTTCCAATATTTTGTCCTTCCACTTGTTCATCATTTACTGTATTTATAAGAATTAATTTTATTTATCAAGCAGAAAATAAAACTTCTATTTCCATTTTGTTTTAATATTAAAGCCAACAAGTCTGGGTTTATAAAAGACTTTGGATCTTCTCCAACAGCCAATGCTGGTGGGAGGCAGTGACCACCAATAGGATAATAGGTCGCCAAGCAAATACAAAAGCCATTGTCGCAGAAGGCATGGAAATCACAATCTGAGCTGCTAATACCTTTAAAAAGTTTGGTTAACCAACAGTTGAAAAAGAAAAGAAAAATACATTCGGTTCCTCTAGGTCGCTGAGCAGCAACACAAATGCCCTAATAAAATTAAAAATGATTTATTCAAAAATTAGAAAATTTTTTATTTAAAAAAGCAAACTTTATTTCTTTCCATTCCAACAGGGCATTCACAAACTCCACTAAATATTCCACAAATAGAATTAAAGCCACAGTTTTGACCATTTGTACAATCATCACCGACTGAAGCAAGAGGTCGATTTGCACATTTATGACGATGAAAGGTGGATATTTGATTGTTGTCATTTATTTTGTTTTGAGTTCCACAGTGACAAATCTTGTAAATAAATCTTTTTAAATTATTTTTTTCTCTTCATAAGACTTACACCATTTATGCAGATACCATTATTTTTGCATTGTTCCTGTAATGAAAAATATTTAAAAAATAAAGTTAATAAAAAAGGAACATTAATGAAGCAGCGCTCGCCCAGCTCAACTTTGGAGATTTGGCAAAGTCCATTTAAAGGGCGGAATCCAGGCCTGCAAACACAAATTCCTCCAAGACAAATAGCCCCTCCACTACAAGAAGTTGATTGACCGTTGCTAGAGACACCGCAACGAGTTCCAGGTATTCCAACAAGTGAGGAGGATGATGATGACTCAGGCAATTTTTTAGAATTGAAGGAGTCAAAAGGTGGAGGTCCAACAGCCAAAGTTGGTGATGATTTTGGAGGAGAAACGAATTTAGGCGAAGAGAAAACGTGACAATTGGGTCTAAAGTTTATTAATAAAAGAAAATAAAAAAGTAAACAAACCCTTTGCAACCTCCAAATGATCTTGTTTCTTCCTCATCACTTTCCTTTTTTGATGAATAATGTTTTAACAAAGGGCCAAAGAGAGAACGTAAAGTTTTGCTATCCATCAAGTTAATACTCATTTGATTGGCAGTCAGAATTTGATTATATTTTCCTCTTTCTCCAGCAGCAGCCACTGCCGCAGGGATTGTGTAGACAAATTTAGGTAGTTTTTGATTATCATCTTCTTCTACTTCTTGATTTTCATCATCCATTTTCGTTTTATATTTCTTAAGTTTTAATGCTTCTGTAGACAATGTTGGGTTGATGCAGCCTTTACCACCAGAAATGTCAGCTTTTTGGCCTCTTAATTTTTAAATTTTTTAGAATCCTTATAATTTAAAAAGACTAACTGAGGACATTGACAAATGCTACGAACACATCTAGACCTTCCAGTACATCGTTGACCCAAAAGACATCTTCCACCTGGACGTACAGCCTTCATCAATGCCGAATTGGCACATTCTTGTCCAGCAATAACAAGTCCATATAGACAAACACAAATGCCTTTAAAATAATATTTTGATGCGTTAAACTTCACGAGATATTACCATAAAAACAATGTGATTCCCCTATGCAATCCACACCATTTTGAGTGTCGCACCGGCCACCAGGAAGCACCTAAACTCTAAATTAAACTTCTTTACACTAATTTCAAACCTCATGTATTGCCTTTCTACAAAGTCCATTAATAATCGTCTCTCCTTGTTTACATCGACAAACACCACGTAGACATTCTGTTCTGTAGGGGCATTCAAGTGAAAGTTGACATGGCGCTCCAGCAACAACTGTTTTGCTAGGCAATGGATCCTCTTCGCTGATATCATCCTTCCTTTCTTTATATTTCATTTCAAAGGTTGAAGAATCCATCAATGGGAAATTTGGTGAGAATAGAAGCGAATGTTCATGAAAAGTGTTGGTGCCGCTAATGCTAGCGCGAGGAGGAAGACACTCACCATGAAATAGATTATAACCTAGAAAAGACATTATACAATTTTTTAAAAAATTTATTTAACCTTCTAGACATGTGCAAATCCCATTTTGACATCTTGCTCCGGTGACACATTCATTGTTAATGCACAATTGGCCAGCTAAAGGCATTTTCCCAGTTTTCTGTTAAAAAATAATTTTTCGAAATAAATTCGAAATAAACCTTTTTAGGTTCACCACATTTACTAATATTTCCAAAAGATTGAAGTTCAAGCCCTCGACGATATTTACACTTTCCAAAAACGCATTCTGATCTACCAATACACAGTTGACCTTTTGCACAATTTTTACCAGGATATTGACGACAATAACGTTTCTGAGCATCTGGGACGGAGCCTTCAACACAAACACATTTAGAATTTAAACAATTAGCACCAACAGAACAATGGTCAATTCCCTCGCGACATTTGGAGCCGATTAATCGGAAAGTAGGTGAAATTTTCTGAAATATGGAATTAATTTAAAAAATATTTAAAAATTATTTTTAACTTACAGGCGTTGGTTTTCTTTCCTTCCCGTTTTCTTTTTGTTCTTCTTTTTCTTCTTTTAATTTTCTTTTTCTCCTTTTACTCTTCTTTAATCTTCTTTTTGAAAGTTCTTGCTTGCTCGACTTATTAAATTTCTTATTTATCGAATTCTTTAACACATTTTTCCTTGTAAAATTATTTAGTAAAACATCACTTAACATCAATTTTTTGTCAAAATTTCCTCCAAATTCTTCCAAATGTAAACGACGCTGATGACTTCTTCTTTTATCTTCCTTTTTGTTTTGGTTTTTATTTTCTTCAAAATTTTTCTTCAAATGAATGCATTGTTTTTGGAATAAAGTTAAAGGTGGATTGCAAACACAAAGGCCATCGAAACAGTAAGAATCGGCAGAACAAACAGGCATAAGGTGAGAAATGTTGCACGCCTCTCCAGGCCATGCAATTGCTTACACAGAATTGTTAAAAAAGGTTAGAAGGAAAAGATGTTAAATATTTGAATGGAAAAAGGGGGAAGATTAAAAAGTTAGTGAAAAGAAATTTCTTATAAAAATACCAGGGATGCAAGTTTGTTCTAAAGCTGAAGATCCAGGAGGACATATACAATGGCCATTTAAACAACGAGCACCAGCATATCCAGCACTACACTAAAAATTATTTTTTAAAATTTATTTATTTATTAAAATTAAAAACCTGAAGATCAGTTTCGCATCCTTTTTGGCCAGGATAAATTACTTAAAGAAGAAAAAATAAGTTTTAGTGTAATCAGAAAAGTAAACCTTTCTCACAATGATCATGAACGCTAATATGTGTTGAAAGACATTGACAAGTGGGTGGTTGTGTGTTGCCATTGCAATAAGCTCCAGACTGGAATTTTAAAAATTTTTCAGCTTTTTAATAAAATCATAAAAGTTTACCGCGCAGTCAGCATTTAACGAGCACTTCTCACCAACTTTTGCCTCAATTTTTGACGGCCTCATTTTATTTTGTGTTGAATAGGTTGATTCAGTAGAAGAAAGGGAGAGCTACAAAAATTAATCTTTTCTCTTTTTAATTCAAAAAATTTACTTTGTCTTTTATTTTTTCTTCTTTTGAAGCCTTTTCTATGTTCCTTTCCACACATCTTCCTTTGACAAGTTCAGTTCCTTTAGGACACACACATAGTGGAATTTGTTGATTGCAGACAGAACCTTTTACACAGACTTGTCCAGAATTACAGAGCTCTCCAGGGCCTAAAAATTAATTTTTTCAAACTCTAAATTTTAAAATAAATTTACCAGCTTCTTTAATTGGAGGCATTTGACATTGCCCTTGTTGTTCTATCATTGGAGGAATACATTGGCAATAACCATTAAAACATAAAGAGCTTTGATCTGCACATAAAAGGCCCAAATATTCGTTACATTGCTCGCCCAATTTTGCTAAAAATAATTTTATTTTGAAGAAAAGATATTTTCAAACCTCTAAAAAATGAACCCTGACCAATTACTTCTTTTGTTAATTGTTGTTGTCCATTAGTTGAAGAAGGAAAATTTGACAGATTTGATAATGAAGTACAATTATTTCCATTATTTTGTGTTTTTGCTGGACAGACACAGACAGAATTAACGCATGTTGATCCACCATCGCATGTTCCTTCTTGATCACAATATGAACCTATTGGCACTGTAAATAGAGAAAACGCTTTCAGAATAAATTTTATAAAAAATACCCAAAGCAGAAAGAGGAGATGATGTTGACGTTCTCTGTGCAGATAATGGAACTTGCGAAGAATATTGACCACCATAAGAATATTGTTGCTGCAAAGTGGTGCCCGCTGGTGGAATCAATTTTGCACAGAACAGATTTTCTTAAAAAACAAATTTAAAAATATAAAAAATAATCCTTTACCCAACAAAGCAACAGTTCCATAAGGGCAAAGACATCGTTGTTGAACAGGATCACAAACTGTCCCGCCAATGCATTGCTCACCATGTGCACAGCTTCCATTCAAAATTGCTAAAAGAAACACTTATTAATCTTTTCTAAAAGTTATTAAAAGCCTTGCCTAATTGTAGTAGATCATTTGCTTCTCTAACAGTATTTGGTGGAAGACTGTCTGTTGTACATTGTTGTGAGCTATATTCAAAGTGCATTCCATATGGACAATAGTGACGTGACCAAAAACCAATCGACCTGTAAAAACCTCGATTGTTTGTTTAAAAACTAAAATCTACTCACGGGTAATTTGCATAAGGTTTACAGCTGAAAAACGCTTGTCTATCTGTTGGATCTTCAACGAACAATGATTCTGTGTTAGGATCACAATTTAGAGGGTTGAAACAATTTACCACTAAAAATTAAAAAAATAAAATTTATAAAAATAATTTTAAAACTTACCATAAAGTTGGGAAATGAGTAAAATTGATGCCAAAACCTGAAGATAATGATTCATTTGTTCTGAAAAAAAATATTAAAAATTAAAAAAACATTTTTTAAAGAAAAAAGGAAAAATTCGTTGTTTTGTCGATTTAATGCGGACTTTATGTTTTTAGAATTTATGTCCCATCCCACTAACCCAATTTCTTACCTCCTCATATTTTCCCCGATTTATTCTCAAGTACTTCAAGATTTCCTTCTATCAAAATATTATATATCGTCCACCATGATGATCGCGCGATTTTGAATTGACCACCACACCAAGTTATTCAGATGAAAATACATAGATTAAATTTCTAAAATAAATTGGACAAAAACTAAAAAATCAAACATGAATCGCAGAAGATCACTAATTTGAAGAATATATTGGGCGCGTTTATATTCTTAATCCAAACGTGCAGGAGAAAGAGGAAAATATAATCAAATTCTGACTGCCAATCAAATGAGTATTAACTTGATGGATAGCAAAACTTTACGTTCTCTCTTTGGCCCTTTGTTAATCCAAACGTTTCAGCTATGGCCTTAAAAGTAAAAATTTAAAAAATAAAGTTTTGTAAAAACGAACCATTAAACTAATTGCTGTCTGATTTGCATCAACACCAATTTTAAAGGGAAAAATTGCTAAAAATATAAAAAATAAAGGTAATAAAGTAATTAAAAATACTCAAATTTGTCAAAAAAAATATTTAAAAATTATTTATCGAAAAAAATGCAAAAAGATATTAAAAAACAAATTATTTGCCGCTCCGGTGGATAATAAATCCAACCGTGTCTCCGTCCCAGTTCTTCTTTGTCCAGATAGAGAATTTGACATTTGGGTTGTGCATATTAGTAAGTTCGTAGGTGTAGGAAGGATAATACAAGTCGTGATGATATTCTCCAATTAATTCTGCCCTTTCACTCAAAGTAAACGATTCCCAAAAAGCTAATTCAAAATAAATAAATTACTAGCCATATTTGAATAATCCTTTGATGTTTCAATATGCTAAATTTAGGGTTTATTTTATTCTAATTTTTAAACTTACATTTAGAATTTGCTCGCAAAGAGTAGATTGTAATAGGTTAACAATACGAACGTGAGGAATTTTTAGTAAAAATTTAACTAAAATGTTGATTGAATTTTGCTTGAATGTATTGTCGATATTTTTGGAAAATAAAAGAATATCTTCATTAATAAACAGCCGATTCAAATAGAATAAAAAAACACTTTCGTCATAAACATAAGAATAATGACTTGAATTGCAACTAAATTTAATCTTGTCAATTTCTTCATTGTCAAAAATAAGATGAATCATTTCTGGATTGATAACAGTACTTAGAAAGTTAATTTGCTCAAAATAGCAACGACTAATTTTTTCTATCCAACAACGTATTATTTTAATTTCTTCCATATTTTTTAGAATTATTGGTAGATCCAAGAGATATTGATTGTAATATCCTACTATAAAAAAACTTTTGTTATCCAGTTATTAAATTTAAATAATCTAAGTTGATAATCTAACCTTCACGAAGTTTGATAGTCTTTTTGTTGTAGTCAGTAATATTTAAATAAAGAGGAATTTGTCTATTCAAAGCCGATCTCCACTAAAAAGATTTTAATTAGAGCTATAAGCATAAACAAGAATTTACCTTCTTCTTAAGTTGATTATTCATTTTTAATTTAAAGACTCCATCTTCAATATTGATAAATTCGTAATCGACATGTGGATATACATTATCCTAAATAATATAAAGTAAATAAAGTTAAATAATTTAAATTACAAAATCGATGATGTCGAGTTCTTGACGAGCCAATTCTTCCTCATATCGACCAATCAAAGCATTAAAATAACGATTTGTTTGACGAAAAGAAGTCAATTGTTCAATATTTAAATATTTTAAAACGTCAAGTTTAGATTCCAATGGTAGATTATACATTTATTTAAATTGTTCTAAAAAGTACTATAAATCTAAAAAGAAATTTAATTTAAAAAGAAAATTAAATTAAAAATATCGTTAAGAATTTTAACAAAAAAAAATAATTAAAAGTAAGCAAATATTGAATAAAAAATATTTATCGAATAAAAAATTGAGATCATTATTAAAATTTTATCACTTCCTGTTTAATATATTAACCACTCTTTTTCCTTCTAAAAAGAAAAAATTCTCTCCATCGTCTCTTCTTTCCGTTTGTTAACTTAAAAAAGAGATAAAAATCTTATAAAAATTTTATAAAACCTCTTTTTTAAATGAAGCTTCAATTCCATTATTCTTTCCATTTTTGAGTAATTCTCCTCCTTTTCCATTCATTCCAACATCTGTGGAGGCGCTTCTTTCATTTATTCTTTTTATTGAATGCCTATCTGAAAAATGTTGAAAAAATTTTCTTCTCGATTTTAAAAACAAAATTTCGACTTTTATTAAGAAACTAACTACAAATAATCTGTTAACTTTCACCATTTTTATTAATCGAATGAATAGGAGTTATTGGCACTGATTGTGAATTGACGAGGATATCCATATTATCATTAGCTGTTCCATTCATCTCAGAATAATTGCTTTGCGATTTAATTATTTTTCCTTCTCCAAATTCTTTCATATAATTTTCCAAGCTATTATTAAAATAATCATTTTTGAAGGGATTTGTTGAATAGAGTTTTCTATAAACCTAAAAACGAATAAAACTAATTTTTGAACATTTAAATTAATAAAAACCTGTGCATTGATTTGTTGATCTTTTTGAACTATTCCTTTGGAAGCAGCGCCAATATAGACTGGACGTGGTTTCTCCTATTTTTTAAATTATTAAAAAATACTCAAAATAAACAAACTCCTTCAATGTCCGTCAACGTCAATCCGTCAAGCACCAGTGATTGAGGGCCAGGTGAGACTTTCCCGCTCATCCTCGCTTCTTTTATTTTTCTTCTTTTCTCATTGAATTCGCGCATATCCAAACTGCTAGGGCTGAACTGCAAGGGTGAATTAATCTTCACCGGTGTGCCACTTTTGGAACTGACGCTTTGCTGTTCGACCCACTTAAAGAAAATAATTAAATTTAGAAAATTAGAAAAGTCCGCAACTTTTATCCGCAAAAAAACTTGCGGACTTTTTCAATAATCTAAAAAATACTCTTGTAATTAGTCGCGGACAGTCAGTTCCCGTTTCTGGTAGTTGCACTTTCAAATAATTACAAGGCGAATTCAACCAAATAGCCTTCTCTTTTTCTTTTTGAAAAAGCAAGGAAAGGCGCCAATTTGTTGTTGATGTTCCTTCTTCAATCTAATAAGGCTAAATTTGTATTTTCTTAAAAAATCTATAAAAATATTAAATCCAGGAAAAATGGATCTTAGAAAAGATAAAAACCTTTTTAACAAAATATTTTTATTCAAAAATTTTGTTCGTGTCAAACAAAAGAACGTATGCTTTTTAAATTCTTAGCGACGTACTGTTCCTAATGATGCTGGCCCATTTGATGGAGTTGCTATACTTGACAAGTTGTACATTGAGTGGTGGGAAGGTTGTGATGTTGAACGAAGTAGTTTATTTCGATAAATGTGTCCAGTACAGAATCCCTTGAAGGAAAAGTTTAATTTTTAAATCTAAGTTTAAAAAAATTCAAGATCAAGCTTAAAAAAGTTTAAAAATTAAATTTCAATGAACTCAAGTTTCCAAGGTTTTAAAATTAATAATAAATATTAACCGCTGTGTCCAATATCCGGCACCATGCCTCCCATTCGAGTTCGCCAATTCCCCAAGAAATAGTAGTTGAATTTTGTTGAATTCGATTTACTCCGCCACCACCTATATTTTTAAAGTTTAATAGAAAAATAAATTTTAAATAAACCTCCACTTCTAGCTGTTGAATAGGCTTTTAAGACTGCTTCTTCAGAAGGAATAATTAATTTGTCTATGCCAACGCGCGCTGCTCTGATCTAAAAATAAGTAGGTTCAGTCTTTGGGGTCTTTTAAAGATCTTTCATTAAACAAAATGCCAAACCTGAGTTTCACAAGCAATAATCACATGAAAAGCTAAATGAAGAGCATCCTCCACCGTCTGGCCACAAGCCACAAAACCATGATTTCGAAGTATCATCACCTTTAAATTTAAAATGTCACAAAAAAATATTGTAAAAGACTGAAAATAATCTTACATTTTTATCGCCCAAATCGCTGACTATTGACTTCTTCTCTTCATCGTCAGTCAAAATGCCCTGAAAATATTTTATAAAAATTTTTTTAAATTAATTTAAAGCCTGATAATCATGATAAGCCACAGGGCCAATAATCATTGCTTCCTGGCAGATTGGTAACAATCCACACTTCATGGCGCTAACAGCAGCGACAACAGCCGTATGCAAATGAAGAACACAATGAACATCTAAAAAAGCAAGGGAGAACATATTAAGCAGGGGAATAGTGTTTTATTCGATTTTGTGACGTAAAGCAAAAAGTCGACTAAAACGAGGTTCAACAGTTATTCAATCATAGGCTCACCAAGTATTTAAAAGTAAATTAACCTGGTCTAGCCTCATGAATAGCTGAATGAAGAACATAAGCTGCTTGATTGACCCCCAAGTTTGTTGAGCCTTGGTCTATCACATCTCCAGAAAGGCTGAGTTTAATAAGAGAAGAGGCTGTCACTTCATTGTAGAGCAGACCAAAAGGATTAATTAAAACCTGGGCAGGGTCAGTTCCGGGAAGACGAAGCTTAATTTTAAAAAATTAAAAATTTTTTAAACAAATTTCGAAAAACTAGTTTCGATTGAGGTCAAATCAATATTAAAATGTTATACTCAAGGAGTATAATCTAAATCTAGTGTCTGATATTACATATCAAGAAAAAAAATTTTTTTTTTGATTCAAAGATCAATCAATAAAATTTAAAAAAATTAAAAAATTTTTAAACAAATTTCGAAAAACTAGTTTCGATTGAGGTCAAATCAATATTAAAATGTTATACTCAAGGAGTATAATCTAAATCTAGTGTCTGATATTACATATCAAGAAAAAAATTTATTTTGATTAAAGATCAATCAATAAAATTTAAAAAAATAAAAAAAAATTTTTAGACAAATTTCGAAAAACTAATTTCGATTGATGTCAAATCAATACTCAAGGAGTATAATTATAATGTTCAAATTATATACCGTTATATGATTGTAAATTCCTTGTGACCATTGAAACAGATCCACCAGCCTATAAATTGTAGCCAACTTATTTCTGTATTGTTTTTCTTCCAAAGAATATAAATTATCATTTCGGCCAATATCTGCTATTTTTATTGGTGGATTGCCTGGAATAAATGAAAAATAGATTTAAAAACATTAAAAGTTTACTTAAAACTTGATTGACATTTAAAGCCAAAAGTTGAGGTAAACGAGAATAATTGGTGTTTTGAATGTTTAGACACTGCATTGCACTGTTCAAATCTTCAGGAAACGATCTTGCTATGTCTGGACAAACTCTGAAAACAAAATTAAAATTTTTATAAAAATTTTTATAAAAAAATATAAAAAAAGCACTCACATCTGCTCCAATTCACTGCGAAAATCATTAGAACCTAGCACTTCTTTAACGCGTTTTCTGCGAGACATATCCCATAAATCTTCTTCAATGACTGGTGATCTCCATTTTTCTTGACGATCGCAACTGTTGTTATCATCAAAATCGTTAAGTTTATTTTTGTCTTCATTTTTACTATTTTTATTTTGCTTTAAATCTCCGTTCATTTTTTTGCTGGATTTTTGCTAAAAAAATATTTTTTTAATTAAAGAAAATTTCGCGATCCTACGCTTTGTTGAATACAAAGATTAAAATATAAAAATAGAAGAAGAAAAATAATGACCTTTTTGCGCAATTAAAAATAAGTGCACAATGGTTATCAATTAATTAGGCGACCGAATTCCCGTGATTAATTTAAAGACAAAAATGTTTGGGAGAAGCGTTGATGGGCATGAATAAACAAAAATCCATTTATTAAAAATAAATGAAAAATAAAATTTCTGTAGTAATAAATTTGCGTAAATTATGTACTTTGATATAAAATTAAATGGATTGACGCGCGCGCTTGTCAGTAAGGACAAAAATAAAATTTTGAAAAAAAAATTCTTGAGACGTCCAAAACAAACTTAAACGCCCAAAAATATTTTTAGGACTAAACCGTTTGGTTTGTAAATATTAAAATAAACGTCAAGTGGATTGGTCATTTATTAGCTAAATTTAAGAGGGTCAAAAAGTCTAAAAAGTTTAAACAAATCTTTTCTCCACTTGACATTTTTATGTTTAAAATTGTTGGAAAATCAACAATAGAAAAGTGTATATGTTTACATATTATTATGTAAATTTCATTCAAAACCCTTTGGTTGTTCTACACATGAAAATGTTGAGAGAAAAGAATGTTAACAGAAAAAATATTTTTTGGTGATTGACATTTTTAGTGGGGTGAAAATAAAAATAATAAAAAGGAATAAAACGTTGCATTTTTAGAAAAAAATAAGAAAAATAAGAAAAATAAACCTGAGACTGGGGCTTCTAGAAAACCCAAATAAAAACTTCTTAGGTAGACGTCGATCTTCTGGATTAAAATTAAATTTAAAAAATCAATTAATAAATATATTTATTTCACAAAATCCACGCCTGATTATTTGGACAAATACTAATAAATGAGGAAAGAGTAGGGAAAATATAAAAGAAAAAATGCTGCACTATTATGCTCAAAAAACGAATTCATGAATAAGGAAAAAATAAGGAAAAATAAAAAAAAGGAATTGTCTGTATAACGAAATTATATTGAGAAATAAACAAGGAGATAATATGCTTGCCTGTCTTAAAGCCTGAGCCCCAAAAAAAAATTTTTTCTTTAATCGTTGAGGGCGCCCAGTAGGAAAATGCGCGGTAAACTCTTGGGAATTAAAAGATTTAATTAGATTTCCTGATTTAAAAAAAAATAAAATAAAAATAGTGCCCAAGAGAAGATTCAATGAATTTTGAATATTTTTTTACTTTTAATTATTTAAAAAATAAACCTCAAAACATTGAATGGAAAATATTGATGAGAGAGCATCAACTATACGTACGTCTTTTTTAGGTCGGCCGTTGAATTTGTAGAGCTGCAGATATTACACACGTAAAATAAGCGATGAGAGATTTATATTTAGTAAAAAAATAAAGATTAAGTTTTAATTAACAAAACAGATTTTTAAAATTATTAAAAATATTTTTTCATCGAAATCGACATAAAATAACAGGTAGATATATTTATTTTTATTCCAATACTCAATAAATTTTATAAAATAATCCTCTAACGAATAAAAAGCGATTATCTTACGTCAAGAAGAAATAAAGTATAAACAAGAACAGATATTAAATTCAGACCGAGAAAAGTACTTTACTAACGTATTTGAAAAATTCTAATCAGATGCCTGGTAAGAAAAAAATTAAAAAACAAGTACTTGGTTTCGGGCTGATTCCAAATTTGTAATAAAAAAAATAGTCTAAAAAAATTAGAAAAAAAACCTATAGAATTATTAAAAAACTTCAAGTCTCCGGAGTCGGTAATTTCACATATGATCGTCTCTTAGGCTCTGCTGCCACTACATTTGTACTCCAAGCACGCTGTACTCTTGGCGCGTTCCTCGCAAGTCGCTTCTTTCGCTTCTCTCCCATGTACTGATTGAGATTTTTGAGGTAGACGTAAGCAAAGACCAACAGAATGAAGCTAAAAACTTAAAAATATTATAAATATACAATTAAATATTCTATGGGTGGGATCAAATGTCCATTTTTCCTAATCATGTCAAAACTTATTAAAATTTAGAGAACTCACAAGATATTGATGTAGGCGACCAAAATAAAGCGGAAATCCTCGCTCCTATTCCAAACAGCCATGAAAGCGTCAAAGTTGGATATTAGCCTCAATGAAAAGCCCTGAGAGAAATCCGTTCCATCTAAAATTATCTGATTTATCTATTCTATTTAAATTTAAAATAAACTTTGAGAATCAGCAAAGAAGGCAATAAGATGTGATGACAATTCGTTTACCATTGTTGTTCTTCAAATTTGTTGATAGTCAAAGAATGTTATTTTTTAATTAGCTAGAAACAATTAAATAGCTGAAAAGGAAAAAAATATAGAAAATATATTTAATGTCTTTTACAGGATTTTAATGAAAGTTTCTGTCCAACAATTTTTATTAAAATATTAAAAAAAATAAAAGAAAATAAAATCAAAAATAAATTATTGAGAAAATGATGGATATTTATTTTTAACAATTCTCCAAATTTGGAATATATCAACAGCATCTTCCTTAACATCAACTCGATAACGTATTAAAAACTTCTCTTTAGGATGATGAATATTGGCAATTTCATATGATAAAACTTTGTAACGTTTTTTGTCATAAATATGTTCTCTCTTTTGGATATTTTTTGCTCTTTCACTCAATTCAACGTCAAAATCTAGAAAACTCCTTAAATCACCACTAAATTCTAAATTTGGCACAATATTTGAACAATTTGTTGATGTTTCAATATACTAAAATTTTATTTTTAATTAAAAAGAAGTTACATCTTACCTTTAATAAACGACTGTGTAATGAAATCCAATAATCATAAACAATTTCAACATTTGGTGGAAGTTTAGCACCTTTGTTATGAAAAATTTGTAAAATAATTTTTTGGGTGTTTTCATCATAAATATCAAAACAAATGCAAAGTGATTCATAAATCATTAAATTGTTAAAAAAATCCATTCCAAATAAATTAAGAGCAAAGTTGGACATTAATACTTTTTTGATATTAAATTTAATTGTTGTATTGTCATCAAAAAGTAATGAAATAATTTCTGGATTGATTATAATACAATTAATTCCAGCAAATTCAACAAATTCAAAAAAAACAAAGTGAAAGTTTTTCTAACCAATAACGAACAATAAAAAGTTGTTTAATATTTTTTGGAGATGTTGGAATTTTGAAATAAAATTTTTCCGATTCGAAGTGTTCTTAAAAGAATATAAATATTATAAAAAACACATAAATATTGGGGCACTTGTACATATGTATATATTTGACTTACCTTCTATATCTACATTTACATAATTTAATAATTTATCAGATGAAGAAAAGGGCGGAATATTGTGTTTTAAAGCAATTTGCCACTAAAAATATGAGAGATTTTAAAGATTTAAAAAACCAGTATTTACTTGCATTTTGAGAGAATCTGTCAAAAGAAAATTTTTGTAATTAAAGGCAGGTTTAATTTCTCTTAGATGTTTATAAGACTTTTGAGAGAACTGTATAAATAAAAATAAATAAAAATTATTTAAAAAAAAACTAAAAAATTTACTATTGAAAAACTTCTAAATTTAATTCGTGCTAATTCATTCTCATATTCATTAATTAATGCATTAAAATGACGATTTGTTTGTCTAACAGAAATTAATTGATTAAAGTTGCAACATTTTAATATATCAAGTTTTACTTCAGTTTGTAAATTAAACATTTTTAAAATATTTTTTAAATAATCTAAAACATGAATTTAAAAATTTAGGTTAGTTAAAAAGGTTAATTTTAAACACACGCCGAATAAAGACGCGAAGAAATTTCGTTATGCCGAAATGCGAGCGCCGAAACGTGAAAAAATTTTCCGCTTATCATAAAGAACGTTTTCAAAAAACTTTAATTTTATTTTTTTTTTGGCGAGGTGTTTCTTTTTCTCTGCTCTTTTTTCCCGGATAAGGACGATTCAGTATCGCCGTTTCAGTATCGCCGTTTCAGTATCCGCCGTTTCAGTATAGCCGATTTTGATCTATAACTTTTTTGATTTTAGACCGATCCGGATAATTCTTATATCATTCGAAAGGTCTCTGAATGGGGATTCTTTTTCTTAATTGGATCGACTTGATCCGATCATTTTTGAAAAAGATACACGCAATAAATGATGTTACAGGCAGAAAAAGTCAGTTATTCGGTTATAACTTTTTGTAAGAATGTTCGGATCGAAAGTCGATCCAATTAAGAAAAAGAATCCCCAATTCCGAGACCTTTCGAATGATAAAAGAATTATTCGGATCGGTTGAAAATCAACAGAGTTATGGGCGAACGGCGATACTGAACCGGCGATACTGAAACGGCGATACTGAATCGTCCCCTACCCCTTTTTTCCGGTAAAGGTCGATTCAGAGTAGCCGATTCAGAGTAGCCGATTCAGAGTAGCCGATTCAGAGTAGCCGATTCAGAGTACGCCGATTCAGAGTAGCCGATTTTGACCTATAACTTTTTTGATTTTTGACCGATCCGAATAATTCTTTTATCATTCGAAAGGTCTCGGGTTGGGGATTCTTTTTCTTAACTGAGCCAACATGTTCCGATCATTTTTCAAATAGATACACGCAATAAATGATGTTACAGGCAGAAAAAGTCAGTTATTCGGTTATAACTTTTTGTAAGTTGTTCGAATCAGATCGGCCCAATTAAGTAAAAGAATCCATATACCGAGACCTTTCGAATGGTATAAAAATTATTCGGATCGGTCTAAAATCAAAAGCGTTATGGGCGTACTCTGAATCGGCGTACTCTGAATCGTCCCCTACCCCTTTTTTCAAACTTCTCCTTTTCAAATCGTGACCTTTTGAGTCTCAATCTTTTAATTTTCAAACAATTTTTTTTGCAAAATTTTATGTCTTAATCAATATTCTTTCAGGTTCTTTTTTTAAATTTTATCCAGTGCCAGCTGTGAACTTACAAAACCAAATGGATCTTTTAATAGTGCTTTTATTTTTATCCTAGATGTTTATTGCTTTTCAAAAGTGCTTTTCTTTCAATTGGCCAGTCAATTTTGATTTCCTCAGGTTATTTTGTTTTATATCTTTAAAACTATTGATATATGAAACAAAAACACTTTTATTTTTATATAAACAACTTTTCGACCTACTCAAATTTCTCTTTTATATAAGATATGTTCGATTCAAGTTGAGTTTTACAGAATATTAAAAAATGCCTTTACGTGTTGGTGGCAAAGAAGCAATCTTCTGCTTGGATTTTGCTAGAGAGGTTTATTAAATATTAAACATCGATAAATGATTTAAATTTAGAAATTTGACTACATCCCCTTCGAAGCTACTATTCCTGGGATTCTCTATCGTAAGCGCGCTTCAGATCGTGATGAATTTGTATTTGAGTCGGAAAATATTTCACTCACCTCCGAGAAGATTAAAAGCGAGGTAAATTTCCTTTTTTTCTGTTTATTCTAATCTTCATTTTTTAAGGTTGAAAAATTTGCTGCTGGTCTTTTAAGTGCTGGTTTAAAGACAGATGACCGGATTCTAATATGTGGAAATAACCACAGTCAATTAGTTATTTCTGTTTTGGGTGCAGCTAGAGCTGGAATTGTAAGATTTTATTTATCCAATTTTAACTGTAACGTCTTTTAGGTTTTCTCTATCGCAAGCCCAAACTTTGCCAACACTGAACAACTTAAACATTTTCTTGGAATTGGTAAGAATTTATTTTTATTATAATCATTCCTTTTAAGGTCAATTTAATGGCTTCATCTATTTTGGAGAATCGTAAGCTTTATATATAAAAACTCCGCCCGAAAAACTAATATTGTTTTAAACGTTTGTTTTTAAAGGGATAAGGCTAATCAAATGCTTTTGAGCGTCTGTCCAGAAATGCAGAAGGGTGAAAAGGGGAAACTAAAACTGAAGACTTTTCCAAAGTTGACACACATCATTTTTGCAGATGAGGATCATAAACATGGGTATATTATTATTCTAAATATTTTTAAGCTTATTGCTCTTTTCAGAGGCACATATACTCTCTCCGACATTTTTGTTAAAGGCAACAGCGAGCAAATAGCAAAACTACCGAAATACGAACAATGGGATTGTCATAAGATTTGCGCCATCCAATTCACATCGGTTTTTTTAAGCTTTAAAAATTAGATTTGAACTTTAGGGTTCAACTGGAGCGCCAAAGGCTGTTGCCTTGAGTCATTATCAATTAATTAACGGTATCCGGATTGCTTCTTCTACTATAGGGATTAAACGAGACGTAATTTTTATATTTTTTTCATGAGGGATGATTCTTAGCTAATAAATTTTATTTAGACCATTCTTTGTTGTGCTTTGCCACTATTTCGTATTCCAGTGTTCAGTTTGGTCGTTTTCAGCCCCTTTCTTTTTGAATCAAAGGTTGTCTTCCCTGATCCAAGTCCTTTACCAAGACTTCTTTTTGACTCGATTAAAAAGCATCTGTGAGCTTGTTTATTTCGAATTTATAGAAAATCCTCTCTAATTTTTTAGATGTACAAATGTTCTTTCAAATGCCGCTGCTCTTCGTCTTTTGCTACGTACTCAACCATTAACACAAAAGCAGAAGAACACTCCCACATTGCCCAGTGTAGATACTGTTATTTTGCTAGGTGAGCGAGTCTCTGCTGATTTGCTTATTTCAATTGAGGGAATGTTGCCAAATGCAAAGAAAATTGCTGTTAGTTTTTTTTAATTTTTGAGCTTTTAAAATTTTAATTCCAATTAGGTTGGAATGCTTTCTACCGAGCTTGGATCAATTCCATTATTGAGTGACAACACTACAAATTTAGTCAAATCTGTTGGAAAAGTTTTAAAAGGATATGAGGTTTGTAAATATTTTTATTCTTTTTTTTTTTACAATTTCTCAGGTTGGTGTCACCAAGATTGATAATTTGGCAAGTAATGGTCATCTAATTGGCGAGTTACGCTTAAAGCCTCTCTCTAAAACAACTTTTTTGGGTTATGGCCCTGATTTTGTTGCTGGTCAGGAATGGATTAGTACAGGGTTTTTTTTATAATTTTGCTTCTTATTTAGACTTTTTTCAATTTAGAGATGTTGTTTCTATACAGCAAGATGGAAATGTTGAGATTATAACACAACATCGAGAGGATTTGATTTTTGACAAAATTGGCCGTCTTGTCGAGCACTGGCGTGTGGAACGGTTGGTGGCGCAAATGTCACAATATATTCGTGGAATTCAGGTTTTCTTTTTAAATTTGAATAATTTTTATTAAATCCTCAATTTCACTAAAGATTGTTCAAATAGCTCCTGGTGGTCCTATAACTGCTGTTGTTGTCCCAAAAAAGGAAAATACAATAAATGTTGGTGAATTCAAAAAGGAGATGATTGACATTTGTCGCGAAAATCGGGTTTATTTATTTTTAAATTTTTTTTTGATTTCCTCCAAATTTAAGTTGGATCCTCCTGATCATGTTGCTGTACTCCCAGAATTTCCAAGGGTAAACACAAAAATTCAGAAGTACAAAATTCGACAAGATTTGAAGAATAATAAATTAAAAATTTGTTGAAAGGTTTCTTTTTAATTTTTTTAATCCTTTGTAACATTTTTAGCTAATTTTCTTTAGATAAATAATTTTTCAAAAATTCCTTTTCGATTATTAACACATGTGATAATTTTAAATAAAAGGGCAGAAAACCCCCTTCTAATCAAATAGAGCGATCGTCTCACTCTACACGTCTATCATACCTTGTCTCTATTAAAATATTTAATGGGTCATAAAATAGATAAAATGATAAATTAAATTTGAAAAAATAGGGGAGAAATCTCGCGCAGAGTGACAACACCTATTGGTGTCACTCTGCTCTAATATTAATTTTACTAAAAAAATAATAATTTGATTATCGCTCGATCATTCTTTTTCTATGACTGCTGGACACATGCAAAACGTGATTTTAATAATTTATTGAGTAGACTTTCACTTTTTCTGAAAAACTTTTTAAGTTTAACCTTGTCAGAAACTTAAGTTAGTAAACTTAAGTTTAATAAAGTTGGTGAACTTAGACTGAAATTATTTTTAAGATAAGTTTGTTTTCCTAGAAGCTTGTTCAAGTTTTGTTTTAGTTTAAAACAAAGCTTAAAATGCACTTCACAAAAAGTGTTTTGCAGCGGACAAGAATTATGATGTGTCGTCCAACATTTTATCAGGTTTAATTTAACTTGGATTCTTTTAATTATTTTATTATTCTTCAGGTGAAATATGAAATGTAAGTTGTATTCTCAGACCTTGAGAAAAATTAAATTTCAAAGAAATCCTTGGATGCGTCCTGGTGACCCTGTAAATATAAAAAAGGCGCTTCAACAATGGAATAATCTGAAGGATATGATAGAGGCAATTTTAACAATTTTTGTCATTTTTAATCAATTATTTTGCAGAAATCAGGAGCAGAAGTGGTGGTGATGGAGCCAGAGGCAAGTTAACAACACAGAAAATTTTTATTTATTTATTAAATTAATTAAAATGTTGAGATTAGGAAATCAACAGCATTTCTTGTATAATAAATTAATTAGGTCTACAGGGCGCAAATAACTATCCAGATTTGGTATTCGCAGCAAATGCTGCTGTTGTAAGAGGCAATAAAGTGTATCTCAGCAATTTTTTCTATCCAGAAAGAAAAGGTTTGGGATAAGTCGGATAGGTTAAATTATTCATTTTGAAGGTGAAGACTACTACTATGATAAATGGTTCAAAGAAAATGGATATATTACAAAGAAGGATATTCACGTTCCTTTTGAGGGTTAGTACAAAATACTTGAGGATAACATTATTTTACTTTTAGGTGCGGGGGATGCTTTGTGGGTGGATAAAAATAAACTATTTTGTGGTATTGGTCCAAGGACCGATGTCCGCGCATTAAATTTAATTGCAAAAAATCTGAAGGATGATGAATCTCCTTTTAAAGTTTATGGGTTTCGTCTTATAGATCCTAGGTTCGTCAAAAGATTTTAAATCATTCCTTCAATAAATCAAGGTTTTATCACATTGACACATGTTTATGCCCAATCACTGAAGAAATAGCTATTTATTATCCATATGCTTTCGATCCTGTTGCTAGGCATAATATGTCTAATGAACTCGAATTATTGCCAGTCTCTGAAGAAGAAGCGATCCGCTTTGCTTGTAATTCGATAGTCATTGGGAAAAGTGTAATTATACCTATTGGGGCAGAACAAACAGCAAAGGCATTGCAAAAGCTTGGATTTGATCCGAAATTTGTATGTTTTTGTGAAGTTTGCAAGAAAAGAAACATTTAAAAATCAGGTCGACATGTCTGAATTTATCAAAAGTGGTGGCGCAGCGAAATGTTGTACTCTACAATTGTCACAATAAAAATTTTAAGAAAATGATGACAAAAATAATTTTTTGTCATAATTGTTGACAATCTCATAAATTTAGTTTTACATTAAAATTTTACGCAAAAACTCGTTTTAGCGAAAATAATTCATCTAAAAATGCTAATTTTCTTTAAAGATAAAGAGAAGAGAAAAGTTTTAGAGATTATACAAAACAGAGAGAAACAGAGAATTAGAGAAATGTTTGTAAGCATGCTTTCACAACAAAGTTGAAATGTTTGCAACTTTCCGGAAAGGAAAAGATTTATTGTTTCTTTCTCTATCTTTTGTTCTCTATACCACTTTTACAACACGTCGAGTAATTTCAAACATAATTAAGGAGATAAATATAAGGGGGAGTGGCAGATGCAACGGTACACTGCCTCACAGGCGCCGGATTCCTCCACTTTATCATATGATATATACAATTACTGAATTTTGAGAGTTACAAACATAAGTAAAAAATATTGAAAAAATAATTTAGAGGATAAATGTGAGAAAATAAGTAGACAATTCGAGAAAATGAAAGAAAACTTCAAGGAAATTCTTTTGGATTCAGAAGATATGATTACAGAAAATTTAGAAAAGTCGAGAAAAATATTGCCAAAAATTCGAAAAATGGTTAGGCAAATGTCTTAAGAAAATGAAATCATTGACAAAATCCACTTTATCCTTGTCAAAATTTGTTGACAAAACAAGATGATAAAGAACAGGTATCCGGTTGGAGTCTGAGGAGGCTGTGTTAACTTTTTAATTTTTTCTGATTTTTGGGGTTTTTGTAACTTATTGTTTGCAATCATTACTTTTGTCGACCTTTTTTATTTTCAAACATTTGAGTCTCGCGTTTTATTTTTGCTATTCTTTTTACATTTCTTTTCAAGTTTTTCTCTAATTATAATTTTCGGATGTCTTCCTGATATTGCTTTTTAGTTCATTTAAACAAGTTTAATATTAATTTTTCCTCAGCATTTCCTTCCACATTTGCCTTTATTTTTTTAAAATCAATTTTTTAATTTTCTTTTAGATTTTTAATTAAATTATTATGGAGAATGATGAAAATAATTCCAATAATCAATTACTTTCAAAGAGGATGCGCTCCGCCTTTAAACTCCAGAATGTATTTAAAAGAATAGAAGATAAAATGAAGTACAATTGCTCAGGAAGAAATAACGAATTTTTTGAGATGGCTGTGAGGTTTTTTAAATTATTTTTTAGACTTATTTTTTCTAAGACTTGCAGATTTGTTTGGAGACGATGTGGTGGTTGATGGTCTTGCAATTGCTGAAAATGGTCTTGTAAGGGTTGTTCGTGATGATGAGGGTGCTTTTCCTTCAATTTATGAGGTTTGCTACTTTGCGTTTAAACAACATTTTATTTTAAAGGTCAGGACAGGGTCATTCTGCACCCATTCATATTATATTTACGAATCTGTGAATTTTTGTCGATGCTCTTTCTTCGCCAAAAAAGGTTTAAAGAAATTAGCGATCTTTATTTTATTTTAAAATAAATTTTAGTTGCGTGTGCTCGGCAGGCTTATATGGTTGGTAATTTTATTTTAGCCACTATTTCGTCTTTTTTGAACTGTATTGTCCAAAAGTTTCTTATCTTTTGACGAAATGGTGGCTAAAAAACGGAAAAATCAGATGTGCATCATTTTTTCCATTTTCTATTTTTCATTTTGTATTTTCTTTTTTGTTCTCGAGGATATAATTATCCACATTTTTTATTTATTTTCTCAACAGTTTTTGCTTTTCATATTTGTTTTAGATTTATGCGCCTTTCTTTTAGAATATTACCTTTGAAAAATAATTGTTTGGAGTTTTTACAAACTTTTGCAACAACTTCTAGATATTTTCCAAAGAAAAAACTTCCAATTGAAAAAATGGTTTGGGATAATCGGAATGTTCTTTGTGTTGCTGAAAAGCATGATGCAGCTAAAAATATTGCCAAATTTTTATCAAATGGATCAGCTAGAACAGCTAAAGGAAGAGGCCCTTATATTTACAATTTTTTATTTGATGGTAAGATTTAAATGATAAAAATTAAAAAAAAATTATTTTTTAGCAAGATTTCTGAATGGCACTTTCAATTTTGTTTTTACCAGTGTTAGAGGACATTTGATGAATTTTTATTTCCATCCGAGGCATAAGGTTTGGATTGAAAATCAAATTTATGATTTATTTGATGGTGAAATTCTACAATCTGTTATGCCAGATATGAAACCCGTTGAAGAAAATTTGAGGTTTAATTAGGATTTTTCTTTAAAAAACTTTTTATTGTAATTGTAGGGATGAAGCTAAAAAGGCCAAAGTTCTCATAATTTGGACTGATTGTGATAGGGAAGGTGAGCATATAGGAAATGAGGTTTCTCAAACCTGCCTTGGCGCCAACAAGTTTGTTTTATTTTTTTTCTTATAAATTTAATCTTCCTTTTATAGAAATCTGCGCGTTTACAGAGCAAGATTTTCTGAAATAACTCAACAGTCAATTACAAGAGCAATGCAGAATCTTCAAATAATTGATCGAAATAAAGTATCTGCCGTTGAATGTAGAATGGAATTGGATTTAAGAACAGGTTTAAATTTACTCTATTTTGTTATAAAAAGCTTTGTTTAAAGGAGCGGCATTTACTCGTCTTCAAACAATTTGTATTAGAAAAAGTGGATTACATACATCTTTGTGCAATGGAAAAGAATATGATAACACGCAAGTTGTTAGTTATGGAAGTTGTCAGTTCCCTACGTTAGGTTTGAAAGTTTCATACATTTTTGGAATTCTTAGTGATTTTCCCCTGAACAACGCGTCATTTTCAGGTTTTGTTGTTCACCGCTATAAAGAACACACAAGTTTTGTCAGTCAACAATTTTGGAAATTGGTCGGTACTGATGGAAATAACAAAGGATTTGTTTTCAGCTGGGAAAGGGATGGTCTTTCTGTCCACATTTTTGATGAAAGTATTGTACAGGTTTATCTTTATATTTTACTTTTGAAATTAAATTTCTTTTATTAGGCATTAAAATCAACATGTAATTCTTCAGATAAACCTGCAATAGTTAAAGAAATTGTCCAGAAGCCAAAAAGCAAATTTAGGCCACAACCGTTGGACACAATCCAATTGGAGAGACTGGGAAGTAGGTTTCTTAGAGTAAGCGCCAAACAAATATTGTCTTCGGCTGAAAGATTATACCAAAATGGATTTGTTTCATACCCAAGGTTTATTTTTGATTTAAACTTTGAGATCATTTTCCAATTTTCAGAACAGAAACCAATTGTTATTCAAATGAATTTGATTTGTCAAGTATTGTACAGGCACTTACTCAAAACAATCTATGGGGGCAATTTGCAACAGAAATTCAACAAAGAGGTGGACCTCGACCTCGGAATGGAACTAAAAATGATCAAGCTCACCCACCTATTCATCCTGTCAAAAATGCAACACGGTTTATTTGATTTTAAATATTTAATTTTAATAAAATTTTAAGAGCTGAAATTACCAGTAATGAGGATTGGAATGTTTATGAATTTATTTGTCGGCATTTTCTTGCCTCCGTGTCTCGAGATGCGACTGGAAATGAAACGAAAGTTAAAGTAAGATGAATATTTCTTATTTTGTGAATGGAGAAGAAGCTAGATTTCTTCAATGCTTTGTCATTATTCTAAATCTTAAAGGTTGAACTTGCTGATGAAATATTTGTAACAACTGGTCTAATCATTGAAGATATGGGATATTTAAATATTTATCGCTACGAAAATTGGAGAGATAAGAACATTCCAACTTATCGTCAAGGACAAATATTGCCTAAATTTAGTGTTGATATAAATAATGGATTTACTGAGGTTTTTTTTAATTTTTATTTGTTAAATTTAAAGGTTTTTGTTTAGCCACCACCTCTCCTAACTGAAGCTGATTTAATTGCTTTAATGGACAAAAAAGGAATTGGGACTGATGCAACCCATGCAGAACATATTGAAACAATAAAAAAGCGTTGGTATATTATTCAAAGGCCTGATCGTCGTTTTGAACCAACCAAACTTGGAATTTCTCTGGTTGATGCTTATGAGAAAATGGAACATACCTATAAATTGAGCAGGCCTGATCTTAGAGCAATTTTAGAAGCAGATTTAGAAAAAATATGCCGAGGTTTTTTATGATTATTTTTGCTTTTTCATGAGGAAATTCTCCAATTTTTCGCGTTAAAAGACAAATTCGATAAGTGGGACGAAATGTCTGATTTGCCTGCCCACTTCGATTTATTTAAAAAATCTTAAAAATTATTCTAAAAAATTCAGGTACAAAAACAAAGGATTTGGTTCTTAAAGAGCAATTGAAAATTTACAAGGATATTTACCGGTCGACTGAGATGAAGATTAATTTACTTATTCAAGCTCTCAGGGAAAATGGAATTGAAAATCAGCCTTAATTTATTTTTTATTTTAACATTTCCATGTGCTTTTGTTCAAAGTTTTTTTAATTGTTTTTAATTTAATAATTTTAAATTGATCTCTACTTTTCTCTTTTTTTTTTGCTATTTTTTAATTTATTTATTTTTTATTTTGTGATGTTTTTATGCACATCTGATTCTTTCCTTTCTTTACAAAATTTAATTTTTAATTAATTTTTTTTAGTGTCCTCATCTTCTCGCTGTTACCTTTTCTAAAGCATGTTCTCTACTTAAACCTGATAGAATTGAAAATGGTTTGGTTATGATTGCAATATTAAATTCAATAAGTGCTCCACCTGAAAATGATCCTGATTATGGCAAAGAGGAGGAACTTTTCAAAAACACAAAGAATGTTAGTGATGAAGAATCAGATGAAGAAGTTTTGGTAGAAAATGAGAGTGAAGTTTTGTAAAGAAATGGTTTTTTTTGTTTCCTTTTTGTTTTTCTTTTTGATAAATTGATTTTTAAGAATTTATTAAATAATTGATTATTGTGGTTATTTTTGCCTTTAAATTTCTTTCTTAATTTTTTTTCATCTCATTTTTCGTTTAATATTTAATTGCGGACAATATAATGGCTTTGGATGAGGAAGTTTCTAAAGAACTTCTTGATAGAATTTCACAGTTGGCTGAGAGGATTGAAAATGTTGATATTGTAAGTTTGGGATTTATTGATTTCTGTTTCACTTTTTTATTTTGAAGATAAAGCGTCAGCAAACAGTTTTGGACAGCTTGGGGACTCTTCGTATTGGAAAGAAGAAATTGCTTCACCAGCTTCAACTTTTATTGGAGAAGGAAACGGATGTTCAAGTATTTCTTTAATTTTTAAGATTTTATAAATTAAAATTTTCTTTATTAGTTAACGAATGATTTGATTCATCGACTTCTTCATTCATTCAATGAATTGAGAAAGCAGGAGCAAGAATTTACTAGCGCGATGAGGGAAGTTGTGATTAAATTTTGTGGAGATTTGAATGAAGTGCTTCCGAAGTTGATTGAAATACAGCAAATCTTGAAGAATGATAAGGAGAATAAGTTTACAGGTTTCTTTGCTAATTTTTTAAACTCTTAATTTTAAAAAAATAATTTTTAGAGTTTAACCTGTTGGAAGTTGAGCGTCTTACTCTTAAGCTTAAGAATGTGCAAGAGATGATTTTTGGATTTAATGAGATGTTTAAAGAAGCTGAGGATGCTTCAAATCTTTTGGATCAACAATTGAAGGCCCGCTTAAGTATTTACTTTGAAAAGGTTTCTTTTAAAAATATTTTCTCTTTTCTCTCGTGGGGATTAGGTTTCGTTGATTTTTCTTATTTCGATATGTCAAACTTGCCTAAAAATTTAAAAAAAAAACTTCTCTTCACGTTGGTTTCGTTTTTCTTTATTTTATAAATAAATAGAAATTATTTTCCGTGGTGAGGTTCGAACCCCCATCTATTTGAATATTTTTCTTTTTCCATCTAAACAATATCCCACTACACCAAAGTTTTGTCTTTTGAATTTCAGCCTCCTGTCCTCTCCCTCTCCACAAAATTTTCTTGGTGTTTTAATCTAATCTAAAAATCATTTTCAGCAAAAGCAGAAGAGTTTGGTTCAACAACTGAATGACAAAGCTGAATCTCTTTCTAAAGAAAAAAATGCTCATCATCAAAAATTTGATAATGCGCGTGAGTTTTTTTTCTATTTTTAGTAAATTTATTTTCTGCTTAAAAGTGCTTCTTTGCTTTTAATCCTACCAAATATAATCTCTAAAAAATTTTGTCGACTTTTCCTTTAAAAATACAAAATACTTTCACATTTATTACCGTTTCTAAGACAACATATAAGAATTTTTATATTTTTTACTTTTCTTGAACAAAAACGCGCAGACTTTTCTTTTTTTCAATTTGGCACTTTCTTTAATTGAAAGCACACCTTTTAAAGAGATATATTTACTTGACAATTTTACTAATTTTGAGAAAATTTGTGGCATCACAAATGAAAGGCTTTTGCTAAAAGTATAAAAAATGGGGAAAAAAATTATATTTATTGGGGGAGAAGTATATGTGTAACAAAATTTTCTCTATGACAATTAACTAAAAAAGAAAAGTCTGGGGGGAAGGCTCAGTTAATAGTAAAAAGACTATAAGCTTGCTATTACTATTAGCAGCCGAGTTTAAGCTCTGATGACAGCAAAACGGAATTCCGTTGCTTTTCATCATTTTGGAAGGAGATCTTGGAGGAGGAGGAGAGGTGCTTTTGCCCTACAGCATTGTCTCATTCTTTAGTCTGCTTTTTGTGGCTCTGCTAATGCACACATTCCTTTTTTTATATATTTTCATTTCCCTCATTTTTCCCTCAAGCTAAGCTTTATAGATATGTATTCTTGTCCTTCCATTTTGCCGCTTTGGGTGAATGCAAAAAATAAAGGGAAGAGGAAGGGTAACGAATTGAGTTGGGTTATAGGCTTTATATCTGCAGTCAAGTAAAAACTAGAGTATTTCTATCTATATTTTCTGCCACCCCCAATTTAAGACAGACTAAATAACCTTCAACATAGTGCATTTGGTTGCGGTAAAAAGAAGCATCAACTCGTTCTGCTCCACCCATTTGTTCTTTTATTTTGATTTTTTTAAAAATATTTAAGTTTATATTTCTTTTAAATAATTTAATTTATTTTTCAGATTGTAATTCAAATTCTGAAAGAAAGCAACGCCAGTTAGAAAGACTTAGACGTGAGGCAGTGAAGCGAGGCCTTGTTAATAATAATAACAATGTTGAATGTTTGGAAACTTCTACAATCTCTTTGACAACAAAACAGGATTTGGAAAATATTGAAAAAGAATTTGTGTTGGTGAGTTTAAGAAATTATCAAAAATGATTAGTCTAATATTTTTTATTTTGAAGAAAACAAAGATTGAAGATGAGAGGATCCCTCCGATAACTCAATTACCAAATCAAGAATTGCCAAATGAAGAATTATCCACTTCGGGTTCAGATAAGAAGTATAATTTTTCATATTTTTAATCAAAAATTTATTTTTATAATAATTTTAGAGATGATCTTCGTTCCAAAATTTCTGAGCGATTTTCTTCTCTTCATGCGCGCAAACAAAAAATGAGACTTATTCAATCAAAGCTGAGTAATTTACAAAAACAAAAAATGGAGAGTACTTATGATGAGGCATTAAATCGATACAAGTTTGGATTTAATTTCTTAAATTTATTTTTTATATAATTTTTAAAAGATTTTTGTCTGAAACGCGAAAGAAATTGGAAAGTTTGCAAAATTCTGGATTTGCTGGAGACGTTTCTTCCAGCTCTGCTATTGATGGAACTAAAACTTTAAATCAAGTTGATGATCCTTCTAAAAATGGAGAGCAACCGACAAATAGCAATATTGAGACTGCCTTCTCTACACTTGGAAACAGTTTGGAAGGAATTGAAAAGGCTATGAATGATCAAATTGCAAAGTTGGATTGGATTGGAGATGAGGTAGTTTTTTATTTAATTTTAAATTATGTATGTTTTTATTTATCTCTTCTCAGTTTTTTCGTTTCTAGACTAGAAAAAGTGGTGGATAATTTGATTAAACTAATTTTTTGATTTATTTAAAAGATAGTAGTTGAGTTTCTCGACTTTAATATTTTTATTTGACTCAAATCATCCATCATATAGCTTACCTAGACAATTTATTTTATATTATTTTCCTTTCCTCGTCCATTTAAGCTTAAGTAAGAGAAAAGCAACAACTGTTCATCTCCCTCATTGAACAGCTGCATTCCTTTCTGAACAAAATTTTTATATATATCTTCTGTCCTATTAAACTCTACTCTATTACTGATCAATTTCACCGCTTGAAGCGATTTGCTGTCAACTTTCTCCAATCTATTTTATTATTTAGAACTTTTAGGGAATATTTTTAAGCCTTAAATCTTCCCAAATTATTTTTCGAATTTGATTGGGTCTAGTTCGATGTTTGGGGTTTTCTGATTTTCTATATATTTGTCTTTGTTCAATTTTTTGTGTTGTTGTTGTCCCAAGTTTATTTTTTAGTGTCTGAAATTTAAAAAAAAAACAACGAGCACATCTTTGAATTGAATCACTTCCAATGTAGTCCTGGTTTCAATAAATTAAAATCTGCTGGATAAAATGTTCAAAAAAATTTCTGCTTCAACTTTCACGAATCAGGATTACATTGCAAAAAATTCCTAAATTTTTAGAGTTATATCCCTGACCTAACTTTCGTTTTTATCTCTTTTGTTTTATTATTTATCTCTTTGTATTTTAACGATTTCTGTGTTGTTGTGGTTAGTTGTTGTGTTTTTTTTTACTAAAAACGAAAATCTAAATTTATTATATTTATTAACGACATTAAAAAACTTCAAAAAACACAAAAATAAATATTTAGATTTATTGACCACAACAATTTTATTTAAATGGATAGATGCCAGTTAAGTGAATATCTTGCCACAAGCTATTAAAAATAGAATATCTTGTGCAGGATTCGCTTAGACTGGATCTTATCCAATAAAAAAATATTTCAGCATAACAACAATTCAACACAGAAATTTTTATTTATTTTATTCATTTTAATGACCAAGTATTTGGTTTGATTTAATCAGAAATTTACATTATTTTGTCTTGTCTTAATTTAATTAAATATTTTTTAGAGTCAAAATAATTCAAGTAAAATTACTTTGGAAAAGAAGAATCAAAATGAAGATCCTTCATGTGAAGCAGCAGATTATGGAATTAAACTTTCTACTGAGGGAAACAATGACGAAGATAATCGTACTTCTCTGCTGGATTAGATAATGAAAATATTTTAGACAATGAAGAATAGATAGATCTAAAGATAATGAAGATATTTTTATGACGGCATTTTCATTTAGTGTAATTAATAAATGTTTTGAAAATAGATTTTTTTGGTTTATTGTTTGTTGTACAATTATATTTTAATTTTTCTTTGGTGCAGGTTTTGTTGGTCAATCTTTTTGCGTGCCGAAACGCTGTGTGGTGGACGATGACTAGCAAATGAACAAATGCGGTAGTTCTTTTCTTAAATTCTCGTCATGGTTCTGACTGCGAAATCGGTCTAAAACAAAGTCAGCTTTTGCAATGCTGGTCCTTTATATGTTAGGTGTTTCGTGTGTTGGTGTTTTGATTTAGATGTTTCGTGCGTTGGTGTTTTTATTTTTCGGGAACCTTCGATGATGAGTCGTCTCTCTTGTTTTTATATTGTCTCTCTTTTCTTATTGATTTTTTCGATGACTCATATGTTAGACATGCAAAAACATGTACTGGTTAGAGATAAGCATTTTCCCTTTTCCCACGGTTGAATTCTTTTGTGTTCTCTGCCTCTTCTTTATTTACGAGTGTAATGATAATTTTAGGAGAGACAGTCTACTGTTGCAAATATTTCCTGTTTTCTTTTAATGTTCTTCCCCTTTAGGTTTATCGATTCGTCCTTTCACGTGTACATTTTACTTTTATGTTTTAAATTTTTGGTTTGCCCCTATTAATTTTTACTAATTTAAATTTCAGAAATATTCAGAAACATTCATTAAAAAATGGGTATTATCTGCGCGTCCAAATCTTGCGGATATTAAAAAATTTTTTACAAAAACTAATTTAAAAGCTTTTTAGTATTCAACAACATCAAATGGCCAATTGTTCAAATGTGGCGCCAATGGACTTTCAAATCAGTCCTGCCTTGAATCTTCAAGTTTGTTTAATTTTTTTAATTTTTAAAATAATCGAAATATTCTTAGAACTCAAGGCAGATGTTGGAGGCAGATGAGGCTCACCATAAGCATGTAGTGGGGTCCAGAGTCACCACTGCGAGTAGCCTGGAGTCGAGAGTCACCACTGCGAGTAGCCTGGAGTTGAGTCCCGCTTCGAGTAGTCGCAAGACTGCGAGTCGCCTGGGACGATGAGACGCCGCTGCGAGTAGTTGGAAATGAGAGATGCCGCTGCGAGTAGTCCGGAAATGAGAGATGCCGCTGCGAGTAGTCGGAAATGCGTGGCTCCACTGCTACTTATGGTGTCGATGATTCACTGATAATTCTACACATTTCACTCCCTTATGGTATAGCTTATTTCTTTTTTTAATAAAGATCATTTGAATTATTTATTTAGCATGTGTCCAACCTCCAAGAAGTCCGTCGAAAAACATCAACAAACCAATAAACAACAAAGCAATCAACACAAAACAACCAACAATTTTTGATGTTTTTCAACAACAATAAAAAAAGAATGGCCATAGAATCTTCAGCAAAACTTCAAAGTTTGTTTTTGCCTTTTTATTTTTTGGTAAAATATACGCAAGATTTGTCCGCAGATAAGATAATCCCCCCAAACTTAATCATTTAAAATTTTTTCCGTGGGTAAGTTTCACAGATTTGTGGCACGCAATCGGAATGTTTGATTGCTCAAAGGATTGGAAAATGAATTATGCAGTGGTTTTAAAGGTTTATTTTTCATTTTCATAATTTTGATTCGATTATTATTTTTAGTCGACGGGGAGAAGCCTTGATGGCCTTTGCTTCCCTAAATTTGTTCAGCAAGTGGATCCTGGTGTCCACAAATTTGCAGCACTTCAAGTTTGTTTATTTTTCTTTTTCATTGGGCGATCCCTCCCTTTTTCTTTTTGATATAATTTCAGAAAACCCGAACTTGTGAAATCACCGAGAAATTCCCCGATTTGTCGCTGATTCTTTTTTGAAGGTTCGAAACCTGTCCGTGGCTACAAACATTTCTGTCAGTTTACATTAAGCGACTAGTTGTAATTTCCTTGGAATTAAAAAAAATGTTTTCCGTTGGTGGGGTTCGAACTCCCTTCATTACACCTACAAGTCAAACGCTTTACCCATTAAACCACAAATGAAAAAGTTGGCGAGAGCTTTTCCTGAAATATAACTTTCTGATTTATTGTATTTCTATTTTTCTGAATTTCCACGGTCCTTGTGAAATTATCGAGAAATTTTGCGATTTCACCATAAGCTTCCCTTTTACATTTCCAAATCTTGCTTCTTGGGTTTTTAGAAAAAAACTCAGGGGTTTTCGGATTTCCTATCATTGTATCAAATTATTTTTTAATTCTGTCCACTTCCCTTAAGGGAAACCATTGGGACGTGCCTAGCCCCTATTTTCCTTTATCTCATTTTGTTTTGTCTTAATTTAAAAATATTTTAGCTTTGGAAGAGAATCAAAATGAAGATCCTTCATGTGAAGCAGCAGATTATGGAATTAAACTTTCTACTGAGGGAAACAATGAAGAAGATAATCGTACTTCTCTGCTGGATTAGATAATGAAAATATTTTAGACAATGAAGAATAGATAGATCTAAAGATAATGAAGATATTTTTATGACGGCATTTTCATTTAGTGTAATTAATAAATGATTTTTTAAGATATTAATTTTATTTTTTATTTGTTTTTATAAATTGTTTTAGGACTTTACTGGTGAAAATGCATTTTAGTCTAACATTTGTTGCGTAATAATTTAAAAATCCGCGTAAATTTGGCGTAATGTAAAAATTGCTAATTAAATGACATTTTGTCCCAATATGCACGTAGAGTACGACAAAATGTCTCAATACCCCATACACGACAAAATGTCTCACTTCCCCATAAACGACAAAATGTCTCATTCCCATACACGACAAAATGTCTCATTTCCCATAAACGACAAAATGACACACAAAACTTCTAGGCCCTATAAAAAATTTTTAAAACGATAGCTTTTCCTAATTTTTTGTTTATATATAGCTTTACGTCTTATCTAAAATATCCCAAAAAGATAAGCTATCATCAGTTCATTTGGCTGAAATATTGCCTTTAGAGTCTGGTAACTCTGAAATTATAAAAATTCTTCCCCTATAAAAATTCCTAGGCCCTAATGTTCCAAAATTGGACAATAGAGTACTGACAGTTGATTCTATGTTATTTTATAAAAAGCTTATTGAATTTTAAAAATTGGCGTTTTTTACGCACATTACTAAATAATTAAATGTGGACATTAGCGAAATAGTGTGGTTAGAGAAAATAGTTATTTGTGGAGAATTGAAAAGTTTAAAATTAACCGTAATTTTGCATCTGGTAATAAATAAATGATATTTTATCACAAAATTGGTTAATAGAGAACTGACAATTGAGTCTGGGCTATTTATAAAAAAATTATTAGAAATCTGAAAATTGGACTACGGTATTAATTATTGAAATTTTAAACTAAATATTTTTATCCAATTTTGGTATCATTGGATAGAGCTCGTAGAGACGACTCTAACGAGGTATAGATTGTCACATATCTGCGATTTTTACGAAAGATAAATGCGTTTGAAGTTTAACGAAAAATCGCTAAAAGTGAGACAATTAGTCGATGGGACATTTTGTCGTATGAAATAAAACTGGCATTTTGTCGTATGAAGTAAAACTGGCATTTTGTCGTATGAAGTAAAACTGGCAGTTTGTCGTTCAAAGGAAATTGAGACATTTTGTCGTTGATAGCGAAATGAGACATTTTGTCGTTTTTTGTGAAGTGAGACAATTTGTCGTTTCTTGTGAAAATGGAATCAATTAAGCATTCAAATATTCGCAATTTTGGCATAATGTTTAATATTTAAAATAAATGACACTTTATCCCATTAAAAAGAACAGGACAATTGAGTGCGAGAACAAACGAAGTTCCTTCAAAGAAAATCAAGATCCTTTTAAAATTGTTACTAAAAAACGGAGATTTTATAAAACCAGTCTTTATAAAGGCCACAGGTGAGCAAAAAAAGGAGGTGTGCATAACAAATAAATGTGTAGTTTAATCAAATTTTTTATAGAAAATTTTTCGCTCCAAATTTCAAAATCTTTGTTCCATTAAACTACACATACCTATTTCTCAACAATTATTTTCTAAAAGAAATAACAAAAATAAAATATAAGACTCAAATGACAAAATAACAATCAAATTCTATAGGGGAAAAAATAAGAGGGATTATAAAAAAATAATCTGTTGTTGTTGTCCCAAAATAAATAAGAGACCATTTCAATAAGGCCACACAAATATTTCTTAAATCCTCTCATTCCGTTTGAATTTTCACCTTCCAGAACAAGAAATCTAAAAAAGAATAAAGTGTTTTAATAAATATATCTACAAAAAATCCATCCCAAAACATTTGCACAAAAAATTCAACATTTGTAGAACTATTTCTAAAAAGGAGAACCTTTCATCCTGGGAAACCCTAAATTTATAAAAAAAAAATAGCGAGAAATGGAGATAAGGCTGGAAATCGGATCCAGATTAAAGAAAACCATTTACTTTCCCAAAAAATTATAAAATTAATAAACCATTTGCGCAAATATATTTAAATCCCGAACCAACTATTGAAAGCGTTGAGAAGCTCAATTATATTTTGAAGAGTTGGCGGTTGAATTTGGAACTAAAGATTTAAGAATTAATTTAAATATTTAAAAAATAAAAAAAATACTCTAGGCATCAATTGTTTTGAATTTTTTAATCCACTCGTGGCTTCATTCATGTGTTTTTGAAGTGTAACAGCTTGTGTAGTTAAATGACGAAGACGTTCGCTACTTACGACAGTCTAAAATCATTTATTTTAATTAAAAATAATTGTTAAAAATAATCCCAAACCTTTTCATGTTCACTACCAAACACAGATGAATAAACATTAAAAGTCTCCTTTTCAAATGTTAGAGCTGTACGGAAATCGCCACGGCATGAATGGACTTAAGAAAAATTTTTTAATAAAAATAAACTCAAAGAAAGCTTTTAAACTTACCGCGTGAAATAACATGCGTAAGCAAAGCTGTCTAAAAAAATAAAAATTTAAAAAGAAGGTTAAAAAAATGTTAAAAAAAATCAAACCTTCATAGAAACTCCATATTTTTGATATAAAGATAAAGCATTATTTAAATATTTCATTGAGGTACTGTTAAAGCAAATTATTATTATTTATATATCTAAAGCTTACTCATATTCTTGCAACAGATAAAGGATAACACCAATATTTGCCTTAAAGTATTAAAATTGTAACAAAAATAATCTTATTAATTTAAAACTCACATCAATTTGTCCAATTTGTGGATGATCTTCACCACAAGCCAAAAGAAGTAAATGACGCGCTCGATAGAATAATTTTAAAGAAGAGGTAATGCATAAATTGGCAAAAGAAAAATGCGCCAAATTGATCTAAAAAATTTAACATTAAATAAAGAATCGTTATATTTCAGAGATCTCATAAAGATCCCCCCTTCAAAAATATGTTTCAAAGAAGAATCCCACAAAACTCACTATTTGACATCTATAAAATTAAAATAAACACAAAAACTAACATAATCAGAAATTGTTTCATGATGATCTATTCCATTACAACGTTCAGAGATCAACAAAGCTCTATGTTGTTGTGCCAAAGCATCAGGATAATCATTCATAGCATAAGCCATTCTTGCCATAAAACGAAGGCAAAGAGCCAAATCAGAATGTAAAGGGCCATAAATACTGTTAAAATTATTATAGAAAAGTTTAAAAAAATTTAAAAAACCTTAACATCATGCTATGCGCCTGTTAATTTAAAAGGGTAAATCTTTAAAAGTAAAATAACAAAAGAGACCTGCTGCATCAATTCATAACCAATTCTAGGAAATCCTTGTTGCATTTTAATTAAAGCGTTTAAATAAAAATTATAAGCCATTTGAGAACGAGGATTTAAGTGTTTAACCACAGGAACTAAATTAAAGATATCATCTTCAGAGAAAGGGGTTTGAGATTTTGATTCGAATTGATAATTCTAAAGTAGGGGAAAAGATATTAAAAATTGTATTAATAAAAAAACCTTCAAAACAATCTGAACTCCGTTCATTGAACAGAAACGTCGGATAATTGCTGAACGACGTGCTCCATCACTCCATTCAATAAAAGAATCACAACTTTAAAAGATTGATTAAAAGACTTACAAAAAATTCTCAAAAATTCTTACCAATCCGCAACAATTCTATAATTATAATGCCCCTCAGATTCATCACTAATAGTCTTCCAAAGTGATTCTTGTGTAAGTTTAGTCCAAGCCGAAGACTTTTGTGTTGGAGTATTGCCATTCCCAAGTGTTGAATTATTATTATTATTCTTTTCTCCCATTCTTCGTTTCTTCTTACCTCCAGAAACAATCTTCTTTTGTAATGTTGAATGACCATTTCCATTAATATTATTATTTTCTGTATCTTGCATTGCCAACACATTCTTTTCTGATCCACCAATAAAACAATTCAAAAAATGAGCAACAGCCATTCCAATACAATGAGCTTCTACAGAACGAATAAATTGACGGAAAATGTGACGAATAGAACGACAAAGCAATTCAACTTTAGCAATTCTCTAAAAAAATATGAAAAATTTTATAAAAAATTTACAAAACTTACAACAAGATATCCAAGTTTATTATTAATTTGTAATGCATCAATAACTTTTCCTAAGTAACGCATATTAATTCCTCTATTGTGAAGAGCTTCTATAAAAATAGAAAAAATATAATGAGAAATCAAAATTAAATATCAAAACCTGTTAGAGCTACTCCATCAGCTGGAGCAGAAGCTAAATGGACGCAATCATTGACAAATTGAGGAATTTGATTGAATAATAGAAACTCAGCTGCCTCTGCCACTAACTTTCGCTGGCCCTGAAAGAACAACATTAATGAATGACAACACAAGGGAGGAACTTAAAGCGAAAATCAGACTTATAGAAAAAATCTAAAGAAACACAAAGAAAGCTCAGAAACTTTTTAAAGGACCCAAGAAATTCTATTAAAAATAAATAAACCTCTAAATCCTCATCTGGATGATGTTTAACAACAGTGCTATAACAATCAGGATTTAACCGAATCGCTACTGGCTTCTCTTGTTCTTCTTTCAAATCAGCTGAAGACTGGACAGCAACATCTTTGTGATTAACATCTTTTGCCTCTTCTTCAATTTTATTTTCATCATTTTCTTTATTCTTATCAGCATTTTCTTTTAATTGATCTTCCGTTGAATTTGCAGTTTTTCGTTGCTCATACATTTTTGCACTAAAAATGATTTAAATATTAACTATTATTTAACTAAAAATCATACTCGACAAATGTATCAACCAATTCCTGCCTGAGACAAACAAGTTTATGAGGGAACTTGTGCGGATATCCCAAATCCTTGGCTTTTTCTGTTGGTTGAGCATCTTCCAAAAAATTAACATCTGGAGGGAAAGTTCTCAACAAATCCATTAAATAATGTCTTCGATCATTGCCAATTATTCCCTTAAATCATTGAATTTAAGAAGAAAATTTAAAAATTGAATAAACCTTGCTCTCATAAGAAGAATATAATTTAACATATTCATCATCTTCTTTTCCATTCCAAACAAGATGAGGTTGAATTTTTAATATTTCTGAAGAATTTTGCAAAAGTTGAGCATAGACATCATTTGATAGAACAGTTTTGCCAGAGTCGAAACTTCCGTAAATAATTGGCTCGTGTTGTTCACGATCCAAAATGCCTAAAATTGAGAGAAATAATTTTTTAGGAGAAAATCAAAATCAAACCTGGGATAATAGATTGAGCCATTATACGACAACCACGAAGATCTATTACAGCCATTCCACACGTATGTAGTTTTGGGTCATCAATATGGGCATATGCTTGAACAGCAGCCAAATCAGCAGAATATGAGGCATGAGCTGCTGCATCTCCACCAATCTCCTAAAAAGAACATTCAAGAAAAAACATTCAAGACTAAAAACCTTATAATGATCCTTAACATCAAAACCAAAAGAAAGGAAAATATTATTCCAAATGAACATTTGCATTTTCGGCTCGTCAGAAGGATTGATGCTAAGAACTGATCCATCAATAACCTAAAATAAAAGAATGTTTCTCAAAAAGAATTTGTTAAAACAAAAATAAAAGAAACTAACCGCTGTTGCTCCTCTAACACAAGCCTGCAAAAAATCGGCATTCACTTTGAAACGTGCACGGTCACGACATAAACGCTCGGCAAATGTTGTCTGAGGCATATCATGTGTTGTTTGTAGTTCCTCATTCCAATCTCTAATTTGCCCTGGCATATGGTCTTCAAACCCGATGCGGAAAGGTTGAATTTGATCATCAGCTCTCATTTGATCCAATTTATTGTCAACCAAGGGAACAATCTGTGAAAAATAAAGTTAATCCATTTACAAAGAAAAAGAAAAAAATTTATATACCCAATGATAAAGTTGATATGGTGTTGGAAGACGTTCGAAGATATGTTTGTCAGCTCTTGCCTTGAGAATTTGGGAAAATGTTTTTTTGAAGTGTGGGCTGAGGTCGGAAAGCAAATCAAACAAGCTGTGGTAAATTCGATTTCCATAAAGTGAAGACTTTTCTGGTTTGAATACATCACCGACAGAAGAATTAACAAAGAAGCCACGGGTACAACAAGTAATATGAAATCGTCGTTCTTCCACACAATCAATGACTAGATAGATAACATCTCCCTAAATAAGAAAATAAGGTTGAATTAATGCTTAATCAAAAAACCTTCATTTTTCTTGGGCCTGGTGGTGGATTAAAAGAAGAAAAATAAATTTGTCTGAGTGCTTGAAAGGAGTTTGGAACCAGTAATTCAGATCCATTGTTTTTGTAGCAGTTGTTATTGAGCGGTATAAGAGGTTTAAGAGGCACTTCTCCACTTCCTGGTAAAAGCCAATAAGGAGGCAGACAATCAGATTCTGAACGTATTTCTTGAGCGTTGGATGACAATAATGGCCGTGTTGACTTCCGGTTCTCATCAACGGGTTGAGTAATTTGTGAAAGGCAAGTAAATGAAGCAAATTCAACACCATTAGCAGCATCAGAAATGTCGTGAGATCGAATAAGTTCACGCAAATGACGAACATGAGTGCGCGCCTCTCGGACGTTGTAAGGCTCTGAAAAATGAAATTTCAAAGATAAAATCAAAACGTAAAAATTTGTAGTATTTAAACAAATAAACACAAACCTTCAACAACGGTAAAAACAGCTTGATCTTGAATATTTTGAATGTTTTTGATTTCTGTAAACTGATCCAATGGATTGCCTTCATAATAAAGACGAAAACATGTCCTGGTACAAGTAGAGTCCTTTTCCAATAACATTTGGTAGAGTTCTTGAACAATATCTGAATCGCTTATCTGCAAAAATATTGAATGGATTTATGGCGAATTTAATTGATTTCAAATTACTTGAACTTCAATAATTTCACCTCCAGGAACAGATATTTTGATTCGAAAAAATTTCGTTTCAGCAGTTTCATGAGAAGTTACTTTTTCCACTGTAGTATTTGTAAAGGCATTATGTTGTTTTTCTTCTCCCTCTGGTGTTGATGGAAGCTCAGTACTAATTGATCCAGAAGATTCATGTCCAGAATCGATGTGCACAGCGGCGTCAGAAAGTGTATTCTCGTTGAGCAATGTATCAGGTTTTTGAGCAGTAGAATTTAATTCAGAATTCATTATTATACCTAAATTTTAATGAAAAATGTAAAAATAGAAACATGGTAGAAATGAAAATTAGCAAAGATGACAGAGAATCTTTAAAATATCCCCATGATTTCCGAGCTTTGAACTTGTGTTATGACCTTACAAATAAACATAGAACGCGATAAAAAAAAAGAGTAGAGAAAACGAGAGCCAAATATGGAAAGATAAAATAATCAAAAATCTAAAAGAATTTGAACTTATAATCATAATTAAATACAATTAAAAAGGTAATGTTAAAATGCTAAGAGTATTAAAAATTGAATGAAGCAAAAAAGGCTTATATAGTATTAATAAAAATACTTAAATATTTTCTGGCGAGAACATCATTCTACTACACCTTATTCTCGAAATCGTTCTACTACATGCATATAACTAAAACTACTTATCTACGCATCCTTCTCTCATTTTTCTTTCATTTTCTATTTGTCCTGTCGCAAATGATAACGCACCTCCTCACCCCCTTCACTTATTGAAAATAAGGGGAAGGAGTAAAATATTGGGCTGTTCTTTGCACAGACTCAACTCCTGCCCTCTCCCCCACCATCATCAACCTTTTCTTGCACATCGTCCCAGTCCCAAAAACAAATCAGCTCAGCCTACTCCTCTTTCTCGCTTAGTTCTTGCCAAAATATACGCAGTCTACACACTATTTCGCTTATCTTTACCAGCAAAGGGTGGGCTAAACCACTAACAAATCGAAGATCTTGGTGTGTAAAAACCACACTGGAAATGTCGATTGAAAAGACAATTGTTTCCTTTGATTAACTAAGAAAAAAATAAAAAATATTATGCACTTTTGTGATCATTGAAAACCCCAAAATTGAAAATCCCAACTCTTTAGCTGGTATTTTTCAAACCCCTTAAAGACAATATTGACAAGAAAATCCCAAAAAGAGAGACAAACAATGATTTTTGAATTAAATATATTTAAAAAATAAAAAAATACTTTGTGCTTTAAAAAATCAAAGATAATAAATAATGTCAACATTATTTACATTACTTTTAAAAATAACAACAAGTTTAATAAATTTTTTTTTTATTCTTTAAGTTTTATTCTTTAAAACTATAATAAAATTTAAAAATTTATAGCAAAAAACATTTATTTAATTATCAATATTTTAACAGAAAAAAAGAGTCAAAATTAGGCAAAAAGCCTTTTTTACATAATCGGCTTTAAAAATATTTTTTCTAAAAGAAGCTACAATACATATTTCATTTAAATTAAATATAAAATATCAAAAAAAACTTATATATTGCTTTTAATTTGCGAAATGGAGTGTAAAATAGTTTAAACCGGTCACATAAAATATTTGTTGTGTCATGGAAGTGTGGTGTATTTTACCTAACCTATAAATAAATAATAAACTCTTTAAAGACTGGGAGGAGTATCTCCATAATCAGCTTCAGGCATTATATAACTTATATCATCCCAAGGATGGCGATAAAGAGGTTGTTTAAGTCGGCGTTGATCAAGATAATGTCCTTAAAATTTTCGTAAAGTAAAATTCTAAAAAAAATCCCTTCAAACCAATAAATCCAAGACTTCGTCCCAAAACAAAGAGTCCATTCAAAGCCCCAATTTCAACCATTTCTAATGCCTCCTGTGCAGTAAACATTCCAGAATTACGCAAAATATCAACAAAAATTGTGCCAATTGCACCATCAACGTTGAGAATTAAATTGGGTTTCTTAAAATTTTGTTGATATTAAAATCGAAAAATTGAAAAAGAAAAACCTTTGAAGTAGTAATTTGTTCAACTTTTAATGCATAATCAAGCAATGGTGTTTCTTGTTTAAAAACTTTTTTATCCAAAGCAAACTTTTTTAATATTTCAACACGTTTATCTGGATTATTTATCTATAAAATTGTAATAATTTTTTGAAAAAAATAATTTTTTTACAGATTTAACTCGATGTCCAATACCAGGAATCAATCGTCCCAACTTCTTTTGTTCGTTGACAAATTGCATAGGGCTTAAACCTTTATCCAAAGCTTGAGTGAATGTCTTTGCTGCTCCATCCAAAGCGCCACCAAAACGATCACCCTTAAGAGAAAACAAATAAAAATTCTAAAAATAAAAAAATATACAATTGTCAAAAGGCCAGAAACTAATGAAGAAATCAAATCTTTCCCAGCACGAGCACAAACCTTTAAATAAAAAAAAAAGAAATTTTTATCTCATTTATCAAACAAACAATTGTATTGTGCGCACCGCTCACAGCTGGACCATGATCTGCTGTCAACATTAAACAAATTTCAATAAAGCGATTTGCATAGTCTGGGAGCCGCTTCTGTAAGAAGAAAAAATTTAAATCAAAATAATTCAAACAAAAAAAACCTGAAACCATAAAAGGCTAAGTACTCCACCAACACCGACGTTATTTTCAAGCACTCGACTAATTGGCACACCAGCATAAAGTAGCTCTTCACCACGTTCATCACAAATTGAAGTCATAAACGATGCAGGTTTTCGAATTAAACCAAGTTCCTAAAATATACGATTGAAAAAATTATTCAAAAATAAGACCTTTGCCCATGCATAGTCCATAGGTACAGGGGGAGGAGGCTCTTCAGGTTGTGGCACAATCGTTCTATTTGCTACCAATTGAGAATAGACTTTAGCAATTAAAACTCCAAAATCGTCAAAAGAGTCGGGAACATAAGCACCAGCTAATTTTAAAGCTTTGTTCTTAGCCATCGCCGTTTCTCTTGCAGCATTTGCTGAAGCTCCAGCATGTCCAAATTGTACATCAGAAATTATATGATCAGCACAAGTTCCTATACACCAGGCAATTAATGGTTTGTTAATTCTTTTAGACTCTAGTGCCTCGGCTATTTTATATTCTTCTTCTCCACCTAGTTCACCAAGTAGAACAAGCATTTTAACTCTTTAAATTTGAATTATAAAGATAAAAATGAAAATATAAATCAAACCTGGGATCATCTTGAAAACGTAAAATATGGTCAGTAAATGTTGATCCAGGATAACGATCACCACCAATAGCTATTCCTTCAAAAACGCCATCAGTATTGTGTGCAAGAATATTGTTAAGCTTGAATTAAAAACTCATTGTTTTATTTATTATTTCAAAAAAAACCTCATTAGACATTCCACCAGAACGAGAAACATAAGCAACACTTCCAGGGCGATATAGTTTAGATGCCAAAATATTATCCATCATTCCACCAGTATTTCCAATTTTGAAACATCCAGGTTTAATTCCACCAACTGTTGCAGGTCCAATTATAACAACACCCTTTTCACGTGCAATCTTAAATTTAAAAGAGAAAATAAACTTATTCAAATATTTAATAAAGACCTTGATTAATTTTCTTGTTTGATTTTCAGGTACTCCTTCAGCTATAATTGCAATGACTTTGATTTGGTGGGAGAATTGAAGAGCCTCCACAACAGTGTCAAACACAGAACGCATAGAAGCAAAAGTAATCATTACAGAAGCATCAGGGTGTGAACGAAAAGCCTTTTCCATAGATTTGTAAGCAGGAACAAGCAATTCATTTTGACCAAAGTAGAATTTTTGTTTATGATCTCCAGTAAAAGGATAAGTTGATGCAACGACAGAAGGAGATTCTCTACGACAAACATAATCAAAATCCATCATTCCCTAAAGATCAAATCAATTAAAATAAAAAATTTAAAAAATAACTTGAATAGCTCGTGTCTGTTGCCCCCAAATAACCGCTTTTGTATCATTTTCAAAAAGACTTTGAATTTTTTGAGAAATTTCATTGCCAGTCACTCCAGTAGTTTGCGTCATTTCATTATTTCTTACACATCCATTTGATTTATTCTTCATTGAGGAATCGGTAGTTTGAGTTTGTGAAGTAGAAGAATCACTTTTTTCAGCCTTTAAAAACAAAAATTATAAAATTATTTGAGTTGGTTATTTACATGTCCAGGAGTCAGCAAAAATTGTCCCGTAGTATGCGGCGCTATAGATGCTTCTGGGATCGGTTTAACACCAAGAGCTGCACCAACAATGCTGGTCATATGAGTCTCAGGGCCAAAAACATGTATTGGGATGTCAAGACGAGAGGCTAAAAAAGATTTCTAATTTAATTAGAAGATAAAGTCAAACCTGCTTCTTTAAATTTACGCAATCCTCCTTGATAATTTGGCCCACCACGACGAACAAAGATTGTCACTTTATGCATTCGAAGCTTCTCGGCGAACGTCTCAATAGCATTTATAATTCCCTAAAATGAAAAAATAAAAAATCTTAACACTTATTGTTAAAGAAAAACCTTGAAAGTTGCTGCAACGTTAGTAAAATTAGCAATAGATCCACCAATTATCAAAACTTTTCCTTTGGGGTGTGGATTGCCCTCAGTCATTATCGAAAGAATTGTCTTCGCATATTCGAAAGTTTGTGACTCGCTTGGGTCGCCTGAATATTCTCCATAATTTGCCAATTCTGAAGCACCGTTTAAATCGCAGATTGTATCACTTTAAAGATGATTAAAAAATTACTTAAAGCAAAATAGAGGTCACATACGTGAAAACAACAGAAGCCCCACCACCAGCAACCATCGTCCAAATTCTGCCATTTCTGTTGAGAATAGTCAATTTAAGTGAAGCACCAGTCTTTGCATCCAATTCAGCAATATATTTTTCCTGAAAAGTTTAGATTAAAAATAGCAAAGCCTTTCTCATTAATAAAGCACAAACCTCTTTAGCAAGGTCTCGACCGAACGGGGCTGGAAAATCAACTTCTTCACCATCGCGAGTCTTCCATAGTTCAGAACAAAGGAATGAAGCAGTCTCATCAAGCTTTGCAGCCAAGTCCAAGATATAAATTTTTCCAGTACAAACAACCAGAGGATTAATCTCCAAATAAGTGAAATGATTCTTCTTGTAAACTTCATATAGTTCTTTGATAAATGGCAAAACAAGACTAGAAAAACAATTATAGAACAATTTTTTAATGATGAAAATACCTCTTCTTTGATGCATCCAAATTTTTCCCTAAAAGTTCGTTCAAATCTTTGTCGCTTATTTGCATTTCCTCATTCTTTTCCTTCACTGGAACAAGAAGTTTACGGGCCTAAAATATTTAAAAATAAAATATTCTTAAAGAAAATTTAAAACCTTCGTGTCAACATCGCCAATATCAACACCACCTTCTTCAAGGAACAAAATTACATCGTTGTACATCTGACTGTATATAGCCAAATAAAGTTCGTCTTTCTGAGAATGTTCAACAAAGGGCTCAAGAATAAATCTTGAGAGACGGCCATTTGTCCTTTCAATCTACATTTGAAAAATTTAGATGAAAAAGGGGATTAACCCCGAATAAAGAAAACGCAAAATTACCTGAATATATTGTCCTTTTTTCTCATTAAACCATTTGCTCAACTCATCAGTGGACCCAATTTTAACAAGTGAATGCTTTCCTCTTCGCTTTATAAGTTGGTCTGGTTTGATTACTCCTCTCTAAAAAAATAAAAACATAAGAGAAAAATGGCAAAAATAAATTAACCTTGTCGGTTTTTAGCCACTCGCAGTTTTGAATGGCATCAGTAAATGTGCTTTCCTCATCTAATTTAACTGCTTTTGGTTTGGATAATGCTTGGACATGCTCCAGTGAACGATAAAGCAATTCTTTGCCAGAATATTCATTTATTGGTTTTGCAGACATTTTTTATAAATAAAGGTCAATTCTAAAACGTAAATATTAAGTTTTATTTATTTTTAACTCGTAAAAATAAAAATAAAGGAGGAAAAGTCAATTTCCACAACAGCAATCCTTCTTCACGAATAAGCATAGAAGAAAGTGTAAATTATAAATATATTCATGCTTGTATGTTTTGATGACGTTTTTCCAATATCCCGTTAAGATTTTTCCAATAACTCTCACGCCCTTTTCAAGAAATATGAATAAGATGAAGAAGATATGGAAAAGGAAAATAAATTTGAATGAAAAATTTAAGTGTAGAAGAACCAAAGAAAAATTGTGAAAATGAACAAACAAAATTTATATGAGGACCAAAAAATATTAAAAAAATTATAAAACCATTAAAATTAATTCTAAAGTGTTTTAATTGTTTATATTATTTTGCTTTCTATGTGAAATACAAAAGAACACGCGATTAAATTTTTCCTCGCCACTCTTTAAAAGAAAAAGGGTGATACTTTTTAATGATATATAATAGAGAATATGGACTGATTCATCTATATTCAGGTGAAAAATGTGTGGTGATAATAAAAGTTGAGGAAAAATCTTTCTAAAAAATAAGTGATAAAAAGGTTTCTTGGGCAAACCCTGTTAAGAAAATTCGAAATTTTAAATCAAAAAATGTTTAAACTATAACTAAATCGGTGGAGCAAAGAAAATTAAAGAAAAATTTGTACATTAACACTGGGATAATAAGATAAAATAGCCGCCTTAATTGGACATAGAAAGATTAAACAACCAACGCGCAAATATAGTAAATCGTTTTGTTATTAAAAACATGACGGCAGATAAGAAAAAAAGTGAACAAGGGATAAAAGCGATAATACAAAACGAAATCTGGGAATAAATGAAAATAAAAATTGGAAAATTTTTAGGAAAGACAAAATGACAGTTACATTATAAAGTTTGGCATTATGTATTTTTAATATCGGCCCGGTTTGTCGCAGCTTTTATCGCAGAATACTAGAGTCTTGCCCCTCCACAGCTGCATTTCCGGGCTATTGGTCCTATGTTAGCCAATAGTATTGTAATTAATAAAAGGAAAACCCTGTAGTATGTATAAAACAAATGTATTACAAGCTATAACCCCCAAAACATGACAACCAGGCTTCGATCCGAGGAAATCCCAAAATTTTTAAGCCAAACCTTAACTATCAAAGAATGTAAAAAATTTCAAAGAAAAGAATCAGCCTCTTCATCATCATCAAATGAGTTAATTTCTTCAGGTGTACTCTTTCCATGCCCAGACCTCAACTCGACTTCTAAATGACTGGAGTTTGGATGTTCAAAATCATTTGAAGGAGAGCCTTCACTTTGGACAGCACGTACAGCGGCAGCAACACTTTTACGAGACTTTTTCGCTTTCTTTAACATCTTTGCTTTAAGTGCAGACTTTAAACTGGAATGAATAAAAACAAGTAAATTTGTAAAAAAATTTAAAATTCATACATAGTTATTGTCCCTGGAGGTTGGATGTGAGGTTCACCATCTACTTGTACTGACCACATCTCTTTTGTTGTGATTTTAATCTACAGAAAGAAGAAAGAATAATATAACCTAAAAAATAATAATACCGATCCTCCTTGAGCTATTCTTGTGCCCGCAGCCAATTTAGACTGAATAAGACCAAGTCTGGACACGTCAGTTATCCCCACCACCTCGAGCAATCCATCGTAGTGCGTAGGCTTTTGAAATCCTGCTTCTTCCTAAAGTTGATTAAATATATAGATTAACTGAATTTAAATAAACCTTTGCTGTCCCCCAAGGATTAGCACCACTTCCCCTAAAAGATCTTAAATTTAAAAAAAATAAAAAAATATACACACCAGCTTAGAACATTGAGCACAATAATTCCTTCACAAGGAGGTAATTCAATCGGACGACCATCAACTTCTAATTCCACCCTTTTCCAAAGATCTTTACAAGTTCTGTCAAAAGCTTTCTGTAGTCCAATCTTTACATATTGAGTTTTGTTGAATAGCCTAGACGAGAACTTCTCTGGATTTGCATCTCTTTTTGTGTGAAAACGCATACAAACATCAGCATCAATTCCAATTCCAAAATAGTTGTTCATTATTATCATACTTGTTTGATCTTCTGGATTTGTCATTGGAGCATCTTCTGTTTGAGCTTTTTGAGTTAGTGCAGCAGTAGAAGGTAATTCTTCTTCATGGAAAACAACCGCCCAACGATCTAGCCGAACCTCTTCTGCTTCAATAACATCACGGAGTATGTCAACTGCACTTTCTTCGCCAGTGTAACCACCACCCCAGCGCAAAACTCGTGCAAGATCGTTTCCTGTTCCAAGAGGCAAAACTGCACATGGGGGTGAAAAACAAGCTGCGTCCTTTAAAGTAAAAGTTTAAACTCTGAAAAATAAATATAAACCTGTTTGGCAATGTCTAAACATTGTAGAACCCATCCAACTGTTCCATCACCTCCTGCAGCTAAAATTCTATATTTTGGAATATTTCTGAAGACATAGAGGCTGAAAAACGAAAATAAAACTTTTACATTAAAAGAAAACAAACCCAACAAGAGGACCTCCTTTGAGCACATCAAATACTTGGAATGGGTTAAGTAAACGTCTAAAGGCAGAAATAAGTTCAGTACCTTGACAGCCACCACTTTTGACATTGACCAATACAAGCTATAAGAAAAATATAGTTTAGATTATAAACATTTATTAAAATAAATACTAATGGCTCAACATCTGGAGGAATCATATGAGATTGTACATTTGGTAAACAAAGCACCACCAGCTTTTTATCTTCATACATTGCATTCTGTAATCTTAACACTGCTGCTGATGCCGCTTTGGGCGTATTGAATGTGATGACTAAAGAGCCATATTCAAAATAGATTGGACCAATTGCACAGAAAGGTCGTTCATTGATGGAAAGTAATTTTAAGAGAATTCGTTCATATTGACGTTGAGAACGCGATGGAGGTAAATTGGAGACAAAAATAGCATGATCTTCATTTATGATTTTAATAAATTTTTATAAACATTAAAATATTGCAAACCATGAGGATCTTCTTTCTCTTGAATATAGAAGCGAACAACATGGCTACGTCTTAAAGAATCCTAAAAAATTGATTGGAGTGATTTATTCATTAAAAATCAATAATAAAACCTTTCTAAGGTTTCGAACTAATTGAAGCATTTCCTCCTGTGGATTGACTGTTCTTTCGGCAACACCCTTCTCTAGAGAAACCTCCTAAATCATGAACATAAAGTGTGAATAAAATTTCTTAATTGCCTGCAGATTGTAGCGGTTCCAGGTGGACCCATCCAGACCAAAGTTTTCCAGCGCTTCCTAATTTTTTAAAGTTTTTTTAATATTGAAAAATATTTAATAACCTGTATACACTCCTGTACACACATACGCACAGTCACGGTGATGTCTGTATATTCACATGGTATTCTCAGCCAACCTCCATGGATTCGAACGATTGCTTTATCAGGATCATCTCGATAACGAAGAAAAACTTGAGCACACTTGCCCTCAGGCTTTTTTACATTTCTCAAAGGAATTGGGTCTTCTAGCGGCTCTTCTTCATCCCCAAGTTCATGTGGTGCTTGTGTTATATAATAACTTTCCCGATTACTGTCACAAATGTGGAAACGTCGCATTGCTATATCCTGTGAAAATTATAAGATTGTAAACATGATGGAATCGATCCAGAATATCATTTAAACAAAATCGTCACTATAGATAAGGCAAACATCGTTTACAATCAAAACTCACCCTAATCTGTTCACAGGATGCCGTCTTTGGAACATAGGCAGTTCTGCTGATTTTATTACGAAGAGAGCTGTTTCCATCAAAAATACGGAGAAGGAGCTGATCATCATCACGTTCTTCTTTGTCTGGATCACGTTCTCCTCTATCTCCCTTACGAGTTTCTCTTTCATCTTTGTCATCAGCGCCCATCGGTCTTGAAGGAGATGATGCTTTCCTGCCTTCGCTGTTATTTTTTACGCCAGTCTTGAAGAACGGAAAATTTTTTTAAAAAATATTCTAGACAATTTACTGTGGTTGTATGAATATTTAGAAGTAAATCCATAGGCAATTCTGCACGAGGTGTGGTCACAGCATTTGGAGGAAGCACTATTTTCCGTAGTGGGCCAAAATCGCATTGTGGTCGAAATTGGCGATAACAAGTTGAATGAACAGATAAATTGCACCATTGACAACTAAAAGCGATTGATCTTATTTAAAAAGATAAGAAATAATACCGAAAACCACTAAGACACTCAGCAGAGTAGCATCCTTTTTTACAGACAACACATTTGGCATCCCTAGCCAAGTTGCCCTCTCGCATGTGGTGGAACTGTTTGCTTGTTGTTCGATCCAGTGAAGGGACATACGTTGAGGCCTTAATTAAAAAATAATTTTGGTTGAATAATTAAGCTAAAAAACCTCTCGACAATCAGCTAGAGCAGAATCTTGACAATCAACATGTACATAGCAACTACAAACTTCACATTCTGAAGAAAGCGTATCGTCCGTCCGTTTACGACAAACACAACAGAAATGCCTCCTTAATGATTAAAAATATAATAAGTTAAAAAATAATTTTTCTTTTACTTGATGTGCTGTGGGTCAGTCCAAGTGTGTGCAACAGGATTTCTAATAAGTTGCATCATTTGGCCTGTGCAGACTGTGACAATTGAACGCATGCATGTAGCGTGACATACAAAGTTGCAAACTTAAAATAAAAATAATTTCACAAAATCTAGTAAAAAGTACCTTCGCAAAGATATCCCTGTGAAAGCATCCCCCAGATTTTATCGCAACAATGGTGGCAATATGTTAATTTTCCAAAAGTCTTTTTTGAAGAGAAGACATGGCCTCCAAAATCTCCAGGCGGCTGCTCATTTGGTATTGGATTAATTGCTGAAGATGTTGATGCTGCATTTGTTGTTCCTATTTCTGCAGAAGAGAAAGAAACTGGCGTTGAAGTTTCTGCTTGTTGAACACTCATGCGTGACAACAAGAGCAAGGAAATAAGTGAAAAGATTAGTAATCTATAGAATTTTCATTCAGAGATAGAACTAAATTTGGAAAAGAAAATAATTAGAATTAAAAAAAGTTCTTGCATCAATCAGCAGCATCAAAATAAAACAAGAATATATCGCACTTTACCAAATACATCATCAAATGCCGAGGACGACAGAGGGAATTTATTGGATTAGTCTTGGAAAGCTGCGTGTTTTGTTGCTCAATAGTAGTCCGTTTTGGGTCGCGGTTCAGATTGACTCAGGCATTCCAATAAACAGACTTGTCAGCCTTTTCCTGCCAGTATGTAAGAGCATTGAAGAAACGAATAATAGAGAGTGCAAAATAAAATTGGGCCAAGACGGGCACCAACGATGAAAATTCTGCAGTGGTCTGCATACAAGCGGGCGGTAAAAGCCGAAAATAAATGCAGTGTGAAATAAGAAAAGAAAATAGATGGGTGAGTCTAAAAGCTTAAACGATATGCAGACAATTGAAAAAAAAATAGAAAAGTTGTAGAATTTTTATTTTTAAAAATCCCTTACTCTCTTTCTCTCATCTAGCTTTTACTTGTTTTATTGCCAGCCGACAACCGCCGTTCTTGCCAATAATCTTACTCGTTTGTATTGAGCTTTGAGAACGAGGATAAGAGAGAGAAAATAAAAGAAAATTGAAGAAACCACATCTACTAAACATACTTACTAAACATACTCAGAACGTGCAAACAAATAAAAATAAGCGTAGTAATGAGATAAAATAGAAAAGTATATTTAGCTACCATTTTTCATTCAAAGATCCTTTTATTCATACATAATCGCGCACACTTTTAATTACTAGAGATGTTTCTTTTGGCCACATTTTACCAAAAAATATTTTTTTATATTTTACTGCAATGAAATCTAATTTTTCATGCGGAGTAAAAGGACAGTTTTTTGAAAAAGGAAGATAAGAAAACTAAAGCAGGATTTTCCTTTGACACTTTGAATATCTTCTTAATTTAGATTTTGTTTATCCACATATTTTGAAGTACAGTTGACTCTCGTTATAGCCCCACTGGGTTATATTCCCACAACGGTTACACTCCCACCTTTTGGCCGGTCCCGGCTGAAGTGTGGGGAGCTCCCCCATAAAAAAACAACGTTATAGTCCTACCGGTTATTGTATATATCACCACCCCAAACCCAGTCCCAAACGAGAAAATCAACGGATATAGTCCCACTTTTTTCAAAATTTAGGGGAATTTTGCGTTATTTTTAAATTTGGCGTTTTCTTTGGCGTTTTTTGGCGTTTTTTTATTTGGCGTTTTTTTAAAATTGGCGTTTATTTTTAAATTTGGCGTTAAATTTGGCGTTTGAACATCTTTTCCCCCATAGGAAACCTAAATGAATGTTTTAAATGAATTATTTACCTCGAAATATGAAAAAAAACCATTGAAAAAATTTTTTAAATTTTTTAGTGGAAACAACGATTTAGTGGAAACAACCACAACGCCCACCCATCGGCCGGTCCCGTGGGGTGGGACTATAACGAGAGTCAACTGTACTTGTTAAATGTATGTATATGAATTTCGTTCGTTCGGAAATACATGAAGTTGTTCTCCAGATATTTTTTGATTATTCTTCAGGCTACAGTTTCGAGAACTTGTGTGTTACTGTTCCTGCCATCATTGCCATGTGTTTTCCTTGTATGAGAAGCCATTTGCTCTTTAGCTTGAGCAATCTGTTCGGCAAACATAAAGTTCCTTGCTCGCTTCATTGTCACATTAAGGACAGTGAATACACATAGGAAAATGAATGAAAACAGCGCTCCACCTATTGTTATTGCTCGAACAGCTACAAATTTATAACGTTAATAGTTGAAACTTATATATCTTACCAGATTTTCCTGGTTTTCCAATTCCAAAAAGAACATCTAACCAATTGTTCCAGAAACGTGGAACTACAATCATTGGTAGAAGGAAGAAGAAAAGTCCAAACCATAAAACGGAAAATGCCCACATTACCAGTATAAAAGGCAATAACAAAAACGGTATTTTCTTGATGGATCCAAGAAAAGCAAGTGTTGAAACAGTCAAAAGAAGTAGATTTATCCCCAGCCAGAATATAAGTACTGGGTTGGAGAAGAACAATATATAGCCGGCGAGTGCTAGCAGTACAGATGAAGCGCAACAAATGAGTGACACAACTGGAGCTACTTTCTTTAATTAGAAATTTAGTGAATTTTAGCTTCTGTTAACCTGAACATGCCATCTTCCAAACAAAAGCCATTTCGAATCAGAAGCATGAAAATCAGGATCAAAGTGACGTGCCTCAGCTTTATTTGGCTTAGTCGGCATAATAAATAAAGACTGTTTTTTAATTAAAATTGGTGAAGTAATTAATGAAAAAGTTAATTGGTATGTGACCAATTTAAGAAGGAAATATTAATTAATTTTTTTTAATAAAATTGTTCGATCGAATACAATTAGTTCCCTAAAATTTTTCTCTCATCTCAGATGACGGTCGTCCAGCTCTTTGGACCACCACAGTCTCTTCTGGCTCAACTTTCTGTAGGTTGAATTGTGACTTTGGACCTCCGCGATAGATATCGCTCATGGAGTGAGGGCCAAGACATATGTTGAATTGAGCGCCAAACTAGGGAAGGGAATTAAAAATTCTTCATTTAAAACTCAGTACCTTCTCAAATACAGTTAGCGAATCCTTGTCACTTATGTAGTAAAAATTGACAAGAAAGAAGGCAAAAAAGAGAATGGCGAATGCAAACTGGATGAGGGAACTTATAATAGAATGTTATAATTAGCCAACCATAAGTAAAGCAGCAATCGGTGCAAAATAGTCGATCAGCTCAAGCACTTGACGTGGCATCTCCAAAGATATGGAAACTATTATGAAAGGTAAGAAATTTCAATCGAGAAAAATGAATAAAATAAAAGTGAAAAAAATGGAAAATGAAGACAATTTTTGTCAAATTACAACAAAATTTCTACTCTTTTCTTAATTTCCGTCATTGCGCAACCATAAAAGAAATTTATAATAGATTAAAATGAATGAAAGAATCGATCGGGCAACGCAATATGATCGGCCAATTTTTAAATTATTGACATGAACCAAACCAAAAATAAGCGCCGCCTTAACAATAGTAGTTGTTGATGGATGACAACAACTGCGCAAAGTGGAGAAGTTAATCCTCACTTGCCTTTCGAAGAGGACTACTAACTTTTTAATAGAAAGATGACGAATTTTGTTTCAGATTAAGATAGGGATTTTTTATATTGAACTTAATATAAAATTATTATTATTAAAAGTTCTGGTTTAGATATTATGTATACCTATATACATATAGGTTTAAAAATAAATGTATATTGAGGTAATATTTAAAAATTATATAACAATGTTGCTCTCGTACAGGTGTACGCTACTTTAATTTTTGCTCATTTCCTGTTCATCTTGCCAAAACTATTTGCAGAATCTTTTACCTGAATGTTTTGTCCCTTATTCAACATATGTGTGAGATATGAAGCGCTGGAAGTTAATGCTCTAGGACCCATACAAACATTTGTCCAATCGAAAGAGGCATAATAATCAGCCTCATTGTTTTGAACCTTTGTTGCATCCTTTGGTTGATGAATCGAAAGTATATCATAAAGTGAATTTGAACGTTTGAAGTTATTGCTACGAGTAGTGCTTAACTTAAATTGAGAAATTAGGATAGCTAAAAATTTATTAAGATAACTTCCTTCAACGCAGTGGTTGCCACAGGGCAAATTTGTACATAGTCTATATTTTCACTGCTTACTGGAATCTCATCTAAGCCTTCTGTAGCATTTGAGTAGATTGGGTTAAAGCTATGGTGCATTAAAGCTTCATGAGCGTGGGCATCCTTTTGATCTATCATCAGGTCGTCAATATCTGCATAATCACCTTAAATGTAAGAAATTTAACAACTAAACTAAATCAGAATTTACCATCAAATTTTGTCAAAAGTTGCAAGGGTCTGGGCATACACGGCTAAAAATCTCTATAAGTAATCAAGACATGATCAATGTTACCTGAGATGAGATTTTACGTGGAGGAAGAGGAGGAGGGTGTTGGGGAGGTACAGGAACTTCAACAACCTTAAATTGACAGGGAATTTTTGAAAATGTTTAATATAGAAACCTTGTTGGATTTTCCACTTGCTCTATTTCTACCACCTCTTTGAAACATAATTCTTGAGTTTAATTCACTGCAAATACTCAAACTTCTTTGACTGGCATTAGAAGACCTTCCGTTGGAAATCGAATTTTCTTTTAAAGAAGTGACGGAAAATCCGCGTATTTTGAAATCTGGGTCACGCAAATCCTATAGTTTTTGTTAAATTATTTAATTTAAATATCTAATAAACCTCAAGACTAATGGCCAATGAATCTTGTTGATTAAACTCTGTGAATGAGGTAGACTCGTTACAAAGATTCCCATAAGTATTTTGTTCTACACCAACTGTATGCTGAGTCTCGCTAGTATTGGCTGTTGAAATTGATTGCGAAATCGATCTTAAAGACGAATGATTATTTCAAAAGTAAATATAGGTTAGCCAAATCCGAGCAAACCTAGTCTCGGTTGAATCATCAACGCAATTTTGTTCTTGGCCTTTTGGATCGAGAGATTCAAGATTAACTTCATCCAAACAATTTTCTGCATCCGAATTATCAGTTGAGGACTTTTCACTTTCATTTGCAGTACTGTTCCGATTTGATGCAGAGGTTGAACTTCTTCGCGACATTTTTAGCCTTTCTTTTCCTTTCAATACAGCGTTGTCAATTCGAGCTGTAGAACTAATTGAAGAGTCAAAAGATCGATCTCTGACAAGTCTGGACGGCCTGTAGGGCAAAGGCGATTGAGCTGCTGAAAGGGGTTCTTCTTCAGTGATGGGATTTACAAGTTTAGTCATTAGTTCCTTAGTTGGTGTTATTGATTTTTTCGAAGGGACTCTTCGTTGCTTACGAGACCCATCACTCAAATCTTTTGGATAGCTGTTACTGCTTCTATCACCATCATATTTCTGAAGAAAATGTTTTTAAATTTCTAGACGAAAAAAACTTACTGAATATGAGCCATCAAGATGCCTTTTTAATTTCTGAGCCAATGATCTTCTTATTTTAGTACCAGAAGAGAGAATGTGTAGATCAATTAATGGTTTAACAAGGCCAGGTGGAGGAACGTCGAAAATCGAATTGTTAATTGGCTCAGTTAGTTGTTGATTTAAAAATTGTGCTGGAGTGCCCTCAATAAAATGGAAGTCTTCCACTAACCCATTGTTTGTTATGTTGCTTCCTCCTCTACTTCGAATTGGCCCATCAATCAGATCCTCCACCGAGTCCATAATTTCATGTTCACCGCCAAGATCAACAGGAATGGCATAATGGCCCTCTTCAAATGATTTCTTCTTGGAAGGTGGTGGCCCAGGTCCATTTTCATCAGAGTTGTATGAAGCTCGAAAAGCCTCTAAAAAGTCAAAAAGAATTAAGAATTGATTAAACTAAAGCATAAACAAAGGTATTCAAAAAGCAAAAACAATTTAATGAATAACAAATCATTATTTAATCTTTATGAGTATCAGAATTAAACTTGAGCTATACATTTTATTAAGTAAGGGTAATAAACTTAGAAATGATATGGCAAGTATTGAGAGTCATGATATTTGGAGAGAGAGAGAGAACTTGTCTTCGATGAGAACTCGTCTTCTCATATTTTTTAATATCACCCACAAATATTATTTGTTAACAAATAAAGCATAAATAAATTAGAACTTAAAAAGCAATAAATAAAGCTCATGATGAAAGGCATTATAAAATAAAATATAAAGCATTTTTATTTTAGGGATCAGATTCACGACCTAATGTCAAATTTTCATTAAAAACACGCGAGAAATAAACAAAAACCTGATCCCAAATTTTTAAGTTTACACGTCATTTAAATAATTAAAAAGCAGCTGCCACCATAGAATTTAAATATAGCGAATTAAAAGTTTTTCGCTCCATTTCATTAGCATATAATGAAGGAAAAATTTTATTATGCTGACCGTCGTTTTCATTAGCATATAGCGAGGCAAACAACGGAATTGGCGATTGATGTCCTTCATTGTTGTCATTTGCATAAAAGATGGGCGATGGAGCAAAAAACTGTTGCATTGGAGCTGTTGATGTTTGACCCAAAGAACTGTTTTTGAGAGATGAAAGTCTGCTCACTTGATTGCTATGATTGAAATACTGCTTGGCCTTAAATTATTCAAATGAATCTCAGTGCCTCTGTGAATTAAATATAAAACCTTTAACAGACACTGAAGCTTAGCAGTCAATTCTGGAATTTGCTCACTAGTAAAGATAAATGTTCGCGGCTGATTCCATGCATAAGACATAGCGCGAAAAGCAAACTTGTTTTGTACACACTCAACATCTAAAATTAAAAAAAAACTATGAAAAATAAATAAGAGAAAAAAAACCTGAAAGATCTTCAAGATTAAGATAAAATCGTTGTTTTGGTGGAACTTCTTGAACAATTACAAGAGCATAACGCTAAACTTTTAAAGTTTTTGCAAATTTAATATTTCTTAACTGTGATGTGGATCCTCGCGCCTTTAGAACAAAGCCTTGTCATAGAATTATCTTTTGGAGCAGAATAAATTCTAACAAAGAACATTGCACCTTTAAATGTTATCTTAATGTTTGACCCAGAATTAGAAAAATCATACTTCGACCGCAAACATCTTTTAGCCATTCCTTCCAAAAAACCAAGCTTTCAACATTGTCAAAAGAGAAGACCAGCGTCTGGCTTTGAATTAATATCGCAAGAGTTTTATTTGAATGTTTGAATTTAAAACCTAAAATCAGAAAATATAGCAAACCAGAAATCTAATAAGATAAAAGATACCATATTCATATCCAATATAATTATGTAAATAAAAGAGGTCAAGATGTTCTCCTCGTTCACGTCTCTTAGCGTTTTTGAAAATTCCCTGAAACGATAAACTATTGAAATAAACCTTCAAATAAAAACAATTAAAGGCGGTTCTGCTAAACAACGGCGTTGGCAAACAACATAGCGACTTAACCACTAAATTAACGAAAATTAAACCATACAAAAGTTAAATCAAAAGACCTTATCATTAGTCAAAATTTTAAGGCTGGACTCGATTCTAAGGCCATTGTCAAAAAGAGAGACTTCTTCTCTCCGAGAGAGCAAAAATCTACATATGCCCATAACTAAAGTGTCAAATCTAAAAATAATGTAAAAGAATTAATTGATAATTTTCAAAATAGATATTCAATTTAAAATGATGATTTTAATGAAAAAGTTTAAATTAATTATATCTTTGTCATTAGAAAATATAAGAAAATTAATAGATTGAGCACGATAATACAACAATCGGAGACGTAACTATGAAAGTCAAAAATAAATAATAAAATTCATGTTATTTAAAAAGTATTGGATTATTAAGATAAAAAGATCGGGAAATAAAAAAATAAATTAACTGTATAAAAAAATACTAAACATATTTAGCAACAAGAGGCGCATGTCGGGAACATTAAGAAATAATCATGGAACAAGCAATAATTATTCAAAATATATCGAGATCAGAAAGTGGGTAAAATAATTAAAGTTACAAAAATAATTATGAAAATCAAAAATACAACCTATTTAGAATGTATATTATAGCAAATTTTGGATGTTCAAGTAGAAAACGTTAAAATAAATTCGCCAATGCTGATAAAGATAAAAAGAAGATCATATGGAAATACAAAAGAAAAACTAAATAAAAGAATAAGAGCAGAAGAATTTGAAATTATTAAACCAATAAATGAAGATGAATTAATGAAGGAATATGCGCACCTTTTCTTCACGTTTCTGTAAAAGCTTATATTATCTTGCGTGAAATTCATTTCTTTTCCTAATATTTCATACACGCGAACAGCAAAGCGAACTAAAAGTACATTAACTAAAAGTACAAGAGTAGAGGATGATTGTGGAGTCAATCATCTTATTCTTTTATTTAGTTTTTCTTTTGTATTTCCATATGATCTTCTTTTTATCTTTATCAGCATTGGCGAATTTATTTTAACGTTTTCTACTTGAACATCCAAAATTTGCTATAATATACATTCTAAATAGGTTGTATTTTTGATTTTCATAATTATTTTTGTAACTTTAATTATTTTACCCACTTTCTGATCTCGATATATTTTGAATAATTATTGCTTGTTCCATGATTATTTCTTATATGTTCCCGACATGCGCCTCTTGTTGCTAAATATGTTTATTTTTTTATTCCCCGATCTTTTGTTCATATTTTTTTGGTTACACGCGTGGAAGTAAGGGCGGCCATATAGGTTTTTTAAAAGAAAAAGTTTGAAATTACTTTAAAAAATTTTTACAAAAGATAAATAAGAAATTCGATTAGAAACCTTGCCACCCTTATGTCAATAAAAATACAAAGTCGATAAGAAGTACAATCATCCTCTTGTTGATTTGATCCAAAGGAATCCAAATAGTGCAACAATTCCTCCTACAGCGGCAAGTGAAAATAAATGTGCATAAGTATCTCTCGCAAAGTAGAGCTTTTTTAAATGTCTAAAATAAAAATTAATTCCATCTTAAAAACATGGAAAAACAAACGGGAATGTTGCCATATTTGCTAACTGAAAAAAGACATCAGCTGATGGATTTCCAATATCTGTATTCGAAAAATATTGAGGCTTAGGTAATTGATGTTCACGACAGAAATCCTCAGGTTGATACTCATAGTTTTGATCCTTGGTGTATTTTCCTGTTTTTGTTGCAACAAAAAGGCATGGCACTTTTGTTCGATTAAAATAACGCTAAAAAGAAAAATGGTCTGCAAAAATTAGGAAGATTACCAAATAAATTTCAGCACAATAAGCAAATGAACTTGAATTGGAAGAATCATATAAAAGACAAATCACATCTGCATTTTTCTCCTGATTTGACAACAACTCATTTTGTGAGCAAACATCCACTTCATGAATCTATTTTTTTAAAAAGTTAAAAATATAAAAAAAGAATTATCAAACTAAAAGATGTTTGAAGTCCGATTTAACTTGAACTGAATTGATTGTGTACGGAATAAACTGCTTTCTTGTCATTTTATCAACATCCTGAAAAAGCAAAAAGTATTCAGTGATAAAAATTTACTTCAAAAAACTCACTTCAATGGTTTTTCCAATAAAAGAACGACAAAAAACTGTTTTACCAGCGCCTTTTGGACCTATAACATGGCATTTGAACACACGCCGTTTAGTGGACTTTTCTTCAATGTCTATCCTTCTGTCTCTCGTTATCTTTAAAAAAAAATTGAAAAAAGCAAATAACTGTAAATAAACTGTTATTGCTGCTTTTTGGCTGCCATATTTAACGTTGAACCCGAGATAGGCTAAATGTTCCAATGCTTGCGAGAGATTAAGTGCAAAGTTGAGACTGAAAGTAGGAATTAGTAAAAAGTATTAATCAATTAAAACAAACGTCCAGAGATTGATATAGCCATTATGTGTAATCCATCCAAGTGAATTGGATTCTACGGCATGCAACATTTCTTCAGTCCATGGATTTGATGGACAAACACTAAACAAACTCTGAAGTTCATTTGAAGAAAGACAATCATCGTAATCCTAGGAAAGAAATTATATGAATGTGATTTTTTGGAAAAGAAATAAAAACATTTAAGATAAGTGTAAATAACAGATGATTACGCGTTGATATGGTTTTACTAAAGGCCACCCAAATAAATGGTGAACGGAAGCGATCGATTTATGAAGGAGATGAAGAGAAGAGAAGAAAGGATGTGACTTCCCCCAGACATCTTTCCCCACACAGAGGAGAGCGTCTCCTCCCATTCGCACTTATTTTGGATAATTTCCTGCCTATCACGTTAGTTGGTTTAAATGTTATTTTGACTGATTGACCCGAAAATTAGGAAAGAAGGAAATTAACACTTTGTCGGCAGGAAATGGAGAGTACGCAAAAACCTATAATAAAAAATGAAACCTCGTCAAAACGTTTGAAGAGATCAGAAAGAAAATGTAGGCAAATATCTGATGGCTCTGCTGAACAACCTCGCGGGATTTTTATTCTTTAATTGAAAGATATGTAAAAAAATATAAATATAAAGAAACTTTGGAAGTAGATAATCCTGTCGTAGCTGTAGATTGAGATCATGTCCAAATCGCTTTAGTACTGTCCAAACAGTTTCATGTCGCCCTCTTTGTATGAACATCTGATGCAAATAGAGAAATCCCTCGAGTGTGAGGGCATTATCAACCAACATATTTGGATCATAATCAGAAATTACTTGTTTCACCTCCTGCAAATTATTAGTAATAGATATAGGATTAACAGGAAGAATAGAATAAATAGTGAATTGCTTCCCAAAGATTTCAAAGGTTTTCATTCCTGGTCGCTTTTCATAAAAAAATTTTGATAGCTCAAAACACCCAGCATGCTAACTTAATTTATTATTTAATAAAAATACAAACAGCAATAGCAACGGGAGTCAGAGGAACGCCAAAAGAAAACAACTGGAAATTCATGAGTTCTTCGTCTGATAGGAATCCATCATTATCACAATCGCTTAACTTTAAAGAAAATTGTAAATAAAAATTAAAAGAAAAATGAAACCTTAAATATCCTTGCAAGAGCTTTCTGGCACTTCATTGAAAGTTTCTTCTCTTCTAAGGACATTAAAGGACGAAATGGATAGACAACCTGAAAATCATAAGTTAATCATCATATCAGCCTTCTAGAAAATCACCGCCTTTTGCGCATAGAAAAAAATCTCCGAGATATTTTTCATAATCTTAGCTGAACATTCAACAACGGTTTCAATTTCCAAGTAATCTGAAATCATATCATTAAATTTAATAACTTGTGGAGAAAATAAAGTTGTCAAATTTCATTAACTAATAACAAACCATTCATTATTGGAATCATTTTGTCAATATGAGATGTCTCATCCTGGCGATCTGACTTATTTGCCGCTAGAAGCACTGAGCGATTATGTTCTCCACCACCAAGTGATTTTTGAATTAGAGGAAGCCAATATGAAGTTATCTAAAATTTATCATAAAGATGAGGACGCGAATTAAGAAGGTTGACAAGAAGAGTTACTCAAGATTAAGAAAGTGAGATGGACAAAAAAAAACAAATACCCTAATCATAGTCTCAGTATCGCGTACAGAATAGACAACACAAATCACATTCGCCCTTTGTATTAGTGAAACAAGCTCATCTTCACTTTGCTCTCGTGCTAAATTTTTATAATCATCTATTTAAATTAAAATAAACTAACGAGAATAATCGACTATTTCTGTCAGGACTCCATCAGGTGAGACATCTCTTGGAATAAGTACTTGCTCACATCGTGCAGGAACAGTTGTAGAAAAATTGTCATGTACAAGTGCCATTATTATACTTGTTTTGCCAACGCCTTCTAAAATAAAGGAAGAAGTCAAAGTTTTAAAATTAAGTATACCATCACCGACAAGCAAAATCCGCACATCATCTGAATTTTTAGAGCTGGAACGATCAGTTGAAGAGGATGGAAAATTGTCATCTGGGCACGACATGAATGAAGCAATAAATTAAATATTGAACAGAAAAATGTTTTTCGTCCTCAAAGGTAAAAATCCTAAATGAAAATCTCTATCAATATCGAAGTCTGGTAATCCGTTGAAAAAAATTGTAATTCTCACTCTAGACTCAAAAGTCCAATTTTAAATTTTCGCGTACAGTATTCTTTTTATTCTGCTAAATTTTGGCATAATGTTTTTTCACTTAAATTTGACGTTTTGTCCCGTTCTGGAATTTTCTTCGAGTTTTTCTTTTTTTGTTTTTCGGTGCACCGAGGTGTTTTTATTGTTTTTGTTCGTTTTTTCGTGTTTCCTTTGTTTTTTTTGTTGTTTTATGTTTTTTATTCACATTTCGTGTCCCTTTACCCTTCCTTTTGCGCGCGCGGCAAAAAATTCTAAAAAAATTAAAAAAAAAACAAATTTTTTTCAAATTTCATCATTTTTTCTTTATAGTGCCAGCCGACTCTCTTCAACAGAAGTATGGGAGCTGTATAATTCTTTTTTTTTTATTATTTTTTTTTTATTTTTCTAAAAGTTTTTCTAAAAGTTTCAAATTTTTTTAAATTTTTATGTGAACAAGCTGGTGGCACACGATGGATGGCTGATGGCATACTCAACATGATGGTTGGCTGGAGCTCAAGCTGCTGCTTGAAATGGATAGTTGGTGTTCTGCTGCTGATGTGATGGCTTGTGCTGCTGATGTATGGAGTGGTGGGGGTTGTTTTTGGGGGGTGGGCGGTTCTTTTTCAGGCAGGTGATCTGGCCCTGCTGTGCTCCATGTGCTGCTGATGGTGGCTCAAGATGGTCTGATGGTGGCTTGGACCTCTTCATACCACCACTTGTATTTAATTTTAATTTTTTTCTGATTTTATTTTTTTTATTGTAGGGGTGGGCCTGGATGGTGGCTCTGGTCTATCAACAGAGTGGAAGCTTCGAAACCTGTTGAGTATTATTTTCTATTATTTTTTGAGATTGTTTTTAGAATTTTGAGATTTTTTGGTTTTTTTTTTTTTGAAATTTTTTTTTTATTTTCAGGGTGTGTTCTTCAATCTGGTGTGTTCAACATGGATAAATGGATGTTGGCCGTGCTGATGGATTTGATGGCCGTAGTGGTGGGGGTTTTTTTTAATTTTGGGGGGTTTTTAAAGATGTGTTGCCGGTGCCTGCTGATGTTTGTTGGTGGTTGTGCTCTTCATGGTGGCGTGGTTTAAACTTATGTTTATTAATTAAGAACAGTTTCATCATTTTTTCTTTCAGGTGATGCTCTTGATGATGATGGTGGACTTGGTGGTGCCTTTGGTGGACATGGTGGATGGCGCATTGCTCTTCATGAAGGAAGTACGTTTAGAAAAAAAATTGTAAAATAAAAAATGCAGCCAAAAAATTCGCGAAGCGCGCTTATTCCCCTTCCTTCCCCATTTTTTCGTTTTCATTTGTTCATTTTTCGTGATTTGACTTTTCTAATTTTTTCTTGTCTTCAAAACTTTTAAAGATTTGATTGGACAGAATGGACAATGAAGTGGACTGGTGATGGAACAGCTGGTGTAGGAACTGGTGGAAAAAAATCAAGGTTTTTCTGATGATTTTAATGATTTTTTAGCAGAACGGGCTTCGTTTGCCTTGGAAAAATGAATTTGCAATTTTCAGGGAGAGAGGGGTCATGCCAGTCGTTTCTATTTCTTTATTACAAAATTTAAATTTTTGGCATAATGTTTGCATAAATGACAGTTTATCCTTGCACTATTTCCTCTTTTAGAGAAAAAAACGAAAAGCGTCTCCGTTTTTAGGTTTAGTTGGAAAAATTTTTGTTCGCCATCCTATTTCTCCCATAGAGACAAAGGTTCAAACCCTGTTGGTGGTCATTATTTTTAGAGAATGCTCTCCTTTTGCATAGTCTTTTCTCATTCTTCGCTTCTCTGCTTTTGTCTAGTCAAGTAATATTATTTAAAAAGTAAATAATATTTAATAGTTTGGCGAAATGCTATTTTGGTCACTTTGTCCTATTTTTTGCCACTTTCCACTATTTAAGGAGACTTGAAGTTCGATTTTTTTCATTTTACCATTTTTGTATATTATCGATTTGGTCAATCAACTTATAGATTTTTTCCTTTTTAGTCCCCTTCATTTTTCACCAATCATTTTTCATTGTTTACAACTTTTTATTTTTCCAAGTTTAGCTTTATTATCATTTATGTCTGTCTAGTACTTGTTATCTGTTTATAATGTTTTATTTAACACGTAAGGTTAAATAACTGCAATTCCAAACTTGGACATGAGTTCAGAATTTATTTTTCTGTTATGTTTATCTTCCTTTGCGTGTTTTTTCACTTTTTGTTTTCTCTACCGTGTTTCATCTATTCTTAATTTTAGTTTTTTCTTTTCTTTAAAATTTCTTTCTTCAGAGCCTTACAACGTCCGAGAGGCACGCACTCATGTTCGTCATCTGCGTGAACCTATTCGATCTCACGACATTTCTGATGCTGCCAATGGGGTTGAATTTGCTTCATTTACTTGCCTTTCACAAATTACTCAACCAGTTGATGAGAACCGAAATCAACACGGCCATTATTGTCATCCAACGCTCAAGAAATACGTTCAGAATCTGATTGTCTGCCTCCGTATTGGCTTTTACCAGGAAGTGGAGAAGTGCCTCTGAAACCTCTTATACCGCTCAATAACAACTGCTACAAAAACAACGGATCTGAATTACTGGTTCCAAACTCCTTTCAAGCGATCAGACAAATTTATTTCTCTTCTTTCAATCCACCACCAGGGAAAATAAAGGTTTTAAAATTTAATCAGTTAGTTTTACAATAGAAATCTTTTACTTTTTCTTTGTAAATTTTTTTCCAGATTGTTCCTTTGGCTGACAACAAATTGGATCAAATAAGAGCTGATGATCAAATCCAACCTTTCCGCATCGGGTTTGAAGACCATATGCCAGGGCAAATTAGAGATTGGAATGAGGAACTACAAACAACACATGATATGCCTCAGACAACATTTGTCGAGTGTCTATGTCGTGACCGTGCACTTTCAAAGTGAATGCCGATTTTTTGCAAGCTTGTGTTAGAGGAGCAACAGCAGTTAGTTCTTTTCTTACCAAATTCTTTTTGAGTAACATTTTTTTATTTTAGGTTATTGATGGATCAGTTCTTAGCATCAATCCTGACGAGCCAAAGATGCAAATGTTTATTTGGAATAATATTTTCCTTTCTTTTGGCTTTGATGTTAAGGATCATTATAAGGTTTTTTTAGTCTTGAATGTTTTTTCATTTTACTATTTATTTTTAGGAGATTGGAGGAGATGCAGCAGCTCATGACTCATATTCTGCTGATTTGGCTGCTGTCCAAGCATATGCCCATATTGATGACCCAAAACTACATACGTGTTGAATGGCTGTAATAGATTTGCGTGGTTGCCGTATAATGGCTCAATCTATTATCCCAGGTTTGTGTTTGAAAACGTTTTTTCTCTCAAAATCATTTTTCTCAACTTTAGGCATTTTGGATCGTGAGCTCATGAGCCAATTATTTATGGAAGTTTCGACTCTGGCAAAACTGTTCTATCAAATGATGTTTATGCTCAACTTTTGCAAAATTCTTCAGAAATTTTAAAAATTCAACCTCATCTTGTTCGGAATGGAAAAGAATGTGATGAATATGTTAAATTATATTATTCTTATGAGAGCAAGGTTTGTTCAATTTTTAAATTTTCTTACTTAAATTCAATAATTAAAGGGAATAATTGGCAATGATAGAAGACATTATTTAATGGATTTGTTGAGAACTTTCCCTCCAGATGTTAATTTTTTGGAAGATGCTCAACCAACAGAAAAGGCCAAAGATTTGGGATTTCCACGCAACTTTCCTCATAAACTTGTTTGTCTCAGACAGGAATTGGTTGATACATTTGTCGAGTATGCTTTTTTAAATAAATAATAGTTATATTTAAATCCTTTTCAGTGCAAAAATGTATGAGCAACGAAAAACTGCAACTTCAACGGAAAATCAATTAAAAGAAAATGATCAAAACAAAACTGAAGAAGAGGCAAAAGATGTTGCTGACCAATTCAACTTATTGCTCCAGCCAAAGATGAGACAAAATTGCCTATTTGAAGGACGGTGTAGGCTGGTTTTTATTTTTAAATTTTGTCCCGTATTTATAAGATGGTGCAAGGTAAAGGAGGTGCCATCGTGCATCTCCTTAGAGGTACATGTGGGAGGTCGTGTCTAGTGGAAACCTCTAGATTCAACACCCACACCTCTTAGGTAAGTTACCTGCGACAAAGTTGATTCCTTGTCAAGTTTTGCAAAAAAAAAATAAATAAAAATAAAAAAAACAAAGCTGACGAGTTTGGATCCTTCGCCACGGGTAACAAAATTTTCTTATGCACCCACAAAAATTAAATAGCTGCCCTTCATTTAATTCAATCAGTAGTTAACCTATTGAGGGTTGGGGGAGTGGGGGGGGGGTTTGATCATTGGGCATTCTTTCTTTTAATTTATCATCAGTTATTTTTAATTTTATCAGCACTACTATTTTCTTTTAATCTATTCGATGTCATGTTTCGGCTCTTCATGTTCTTCAAATTCTCCCTCATCATCAGCAGTGGCATCCTGGTATTGTTGATATTCCGATACCTAACAATATTTTTAAAAAATTAAAATTTAAAGACTCACCAAATCGTTCATATTCGATTCAGCTTCAGTAAATTCCATTTCATCCATTCCTTCGCCTGTGTACCAAATGAAGAAAGGCCTTGCGCCTGAACATGGCTATAAGAAAAAATATTAGGTATTCTACAATAAACTGACAAGCAAGTTTTATGATTAAATACGTTTGTTTAATAATATCTACTTTGAACGTGTTAAACTATGTTTTTCCACTTACAAGTAAATTGTTCAGATATTCGCTTAAACAATTCTTGAATAGCAGTAGAGTTTCCAATAAAAGTAGCAGCCATCTTAACGCCTCTTGGAGGAATATCACAAACAGCAGTCTTTACATTATTTGGAATCCATTCAACAAAATAGGAAGAATTTTTGTTTTGAACATTTAACATTTGTTCATCAACCTTCAATTTTTTAAATTTTTTAAAATTACTTTTAATATTTCTCTGTACTTCTTTCATACTCATTCGACCTCGAAATATTGCTGCAACTGTTAGATATCTACTGAAATATTGAATTTTTTTAAGTGAAAGAATGTTATTTTCCTTTTGCAGTAAATTTCGTTTTAAATATTTACCCATGACGAGGATCGCAAGCTGCCATCATATTCTATACATAGAAGTTTTTTCTAATTTTTAAATATTTTTTTTTTGTCATTATTTTTTTTTGTCATTACTTGTCATTATTTCCTTTAAGCTTTTTATCATCAAATTTTTTATTGCTTTATTTACTATATTACAACAGTATTCAGTTATCTAAAATTATACTAAACTTGCTAAATTTTTAAATACAAGTCAAATTTTATCAAATTTACACATAAATTTCTTTCAATACATATCAACATTTAAAAAGGCTGTGTTTTATAAATTGTCGTTCGTTGATGAACCTGTATTATTATTTCTAGCACTTAATTCCTGATTAACTTGTTGTGCAGTTGTCAGTTGTGATTGATTTATTCCACGTTTTTGTTGAGTAGAACAGTGAAACCTCTCAAAAGTGTAATGAATGAATTCACCTTTGTCTGTTATACCAGCGGGGGAACCATCCACAATAGCTTCTTTCAAGCCAACTAGTAAATAAAAAATAATTAAGAATAAACAAAGTATATTTACTGATTGGAATATCTGCATCTCCAAAATCATCAAAATTTGAGGTATCATCAATTCCCTTAACTTCTATTCGAATTGGTGCTGGCAACTCTCTAACGAGAAAATAATTAACAATTACTGGGGGTTATTCTCAGATAAAATTTCAATTTAATTAAAATACCTAATATGTTCCCAATCAACTTTTTTGAAAAAAGGGCAATTTTTAATTTCTTCAAGACCAGCTTCGTTTCCCAATCTTTTGTCGACTTCACAACAAAAACGTTTGATCGTCTAAAAATAAATTATAAAAAGTAGATTTAGTTTGAAAAAAATACATTTTTTGCCTCCAATGATATTGGAATTTCAGGAGGGAAGATTAAAGTTTGTTGCCAATTCATCACTTTTCTATGTGTTTCTTGTGGTGTTTCAGAACAGAAGGGGGGATAACCTTTAAGAAATCGTTTTTATTTTCGATTAATTTAAAAAATACCAATGAGCATTTCGTACATTATCACGCCTAAAGACCACCAATCACTAAAAATTACTCTTTGATATATTTGTTATTTTCTATTACCATGATTTTGTGTAGCCATTTGGTTGAAAGACTTCAGGTGCAATATAATCAGGTGTACCAACAGTAGAAAATGCCTAAATATTGAAGTTATTAAACTGTTCGAATTTATTCGAGTAAAGTTTATAGTAATTTATTTTCTAAGAATCAAACTAGATTTCTCCTGTTTTTCTTCCATGTCTCAGCTTTTCGTTTAGAATCAAATGGTTTTGTTGCAAAATCAGCAGGCAACTGTGAAGGCCAATTTCGGTAAAGCTCTGTTCTGTGTATCTTTTTTAAACCCGTACAAAGACCAAAGTCGGAGAGTTTGATGTGACCCTATTTAAAAATGTTAAAAATTAAAAAATAAAATAAGAATTACTTTCGCATCAAGTAACAAATTATCAGGTTTAATATCTCTATGAATAAAATTTAAATTGTGAGTTGCTTGAATGGCGAGGGCAGTTTCAGATATGTAAAAAATTGTTTGTTCTTCTGTTAGTTGATCATATTTTATCAAAAGGGTCATCATATCACCTTAATAAGATAATGTTAGCGTTTAATAGTTGTGAAATATTTTTGGAGATAACAAAGTAAAAAATTCGAATCAAACCTCCAGGAAGAAATTCCATAACTAGATATAGATTAATGTTATCTTGAAAAGAATAGAACATTTTAACAACCCAATCACAATCAGCTTCTGAAAGAATATCCCTCTCTGCACGAACGTGTGCTATCTAAATATATCTTTTTACGTGAATAAAAACGTGTAATGCTTAACTTGTTCCTTTTCGAGCATTTCAGACTTTCGCAAAATTTTCATTGCATAAATATGGCCACTATCAATTTTTTGAACAAGGCGAACTTCACCAAAAGCACCACGACCGATTACCTTAAAAAGGAAACCTAATTAATTTTTAAAGTAAATAAATTTTTATTATTTTATTTTTTAATTACCTTGATCGAAATAAAATCACTTGCTGATAATTTAGGCCTCTGTTTAATAAAATCATTATTCTTTGCAGCATGTAAATTTCTTTTAGCTTCTTTTTCCTTTTCGCTGAGTCCTAAAATAATTTTATACTAAACCTTGAATGTGAATCAAATTTACCATCTTTGGTCATTTGTTGTTCAAATTTTTCTGTTTTTTGATCCCTTTCAGTAAGTTGTACAATTGTTTGAGCATAAAAACTTTCAATAGCGAGTCGAGTTCGATTAGCTTTGTCTCTAATATATTGAGATATCTGCGAACAATTTGACATATTCTGACATATTCCTGAATGAACAAAAATTTATTAAAATTCGGGCAAACAAGGAACATGTGAGTTTGAATAAAAATATAACGTTATTATTATTTATGCTTGTATACATTCTGTATTTTACATTTCGTAGTAATTCTCGCATTTACACATCATAATATTAAATGTACAAGGAACGAAACAAAAACTTTTGGCTAAACATTTTTTTTCATACTAAAATCTGTTGCATATTTTCTTTTACTATAAGCGTATAAGGTTGATACTTAGCCCCAATGGTTTTATTTTTAGAAAGAAATATCAGAAAGGTTCCTATCTGAAACATTTACGGCGATAGTGATTCACAATAGCTTCTCCAAATACAAACCATTCTGAGCTACCCAGGCGGACTATTTGCTTTTTTAGATCTTATACACCTTTTCAATAAGCGTTTTAACTGTCAGCTAGCATATGAATCATCTTTACAGCTTCCAGCATTAGATGATCGATCTAGCTGATATTCAAAGGGATGCGCTTGGGCGTAAGAAAAAGCGGAAATTTGTGAATTATTTTCAGGGGGAGATTTTACGATTAGAAGTTAAAATTTGAATCTCGTAACAATATTGCAGGGTAGTTAAATGAAAAATAAATGAAAAAGATGAACGAATTGAAAATGCTTTTAAATTTATCAGTTAAAGTAATTTGACAGCTGGCAATTATATTTTCAAATGTTTAGTTTTTCTTCAATTATTAGACAATTGTGATGCAAAGTATTCTTGAAATAAACCTCTTAAATTGGGCTCTCAATTGATTTTCTTTTTCTATTTTATTTTTCATTTTCTTGTTTTGGGTTAGGAGATTCTCGGATTTTAGAAAAAGTTTTGGGGTCAGGGGCAATTTTCTACAGCGCAAAAATGCGTTTGCTTTTAAAAATAAGCAAAATAAAAAAGCTTTTAATTTTTAAGAAATTTTTCGACGATTAAACACGCTCTTAAACCTGAGCTTCTTGCTCTGGCGTCCAGCAAGGAAAGAAAAGGATTGTAAAAGTTAGAAAATGGGTACCACTACAAAAGACCGAATCTCAAAAGACCGAATTTGTAAAAGACCTAAACGGCCAAAATATCTCAAAAGACCGAATCTCAAAAGATCGAATTTGTAAAAGACCTAACCGGCCAGAATATAGCAAAAGACCGAATCTCAAAAGACCGAATTTGTAAAAGACCTAAACGGCCAAAATATCTCAAAAAACCTAAAGAAAATAAAGGAAGGGTTGAACCCTTTTAGGAAGGGTTGACGGCAAGGGAAAAATTTTTTCCTTGCCGGAAAATTTTTTTTAATATTCACTTTTCTTGTTGTTTTATATTTTTTTTTTGATTTTCTTCCAAAGGTTGACTAGGTTTTTAAGTATTTTTTTAATTTTTTACTTTAAAATTATTATTTCATCAATTTTAGGGGGACTTTAATAAACAAGAGCGACGTTTTTCAGCAATGTTCTTTTTAAATTTTTAGTTGCTCACGCAAGGCGTTTGCTGAAGAAGACCCATGTCGAACAGGCTTGAAATGTTGCTGTGAAAACAAAACCCAAACGGCCCTCTTTAGGGCCACAAATTTAATAAGTTAAACGGGGCAATGGTTTTTTTGCACTTTTTTTTTTGATAAATTTTTTAAAACTTTATAGCCAAATGTTATTAAATTTACGAGTTTTTTTTAATTTTTAATTAATTTCTGGTTGTTGTACTTCACTTAACTCTGATGAATCATTGATTCTTCATGATTCATCTTCATGATCATTCATCTTCATGATCATGAATCATTGATTCTAAGAAAAATTCTAAGAAAACAAAAGTAAAAAATAAAAATTGGCATTTTTAAGAATTCGGTCTTTTGAGATTCGGTCTTTTGAGATATTTTGGCCGTTTAGGTCTTTTACAAATTCGGTCTTTTGAGATTCGGTCTTTTGCTATATTTTGACCGTTTAGGTCTTTTGTGACATTTTTCCCATGTTGGTCTTTTGCTATATTTTGGCCTATTCGGTCTTTTGAGATTCGGTCTTTTGGTAGGACACGAGAAAATGCATAAATATAAGAGAAATGGTGAGAAAGAATAGGAAGAGAAAAGAGAGGTTTTCGTATGACTGAAAATGTTAAATTTGTTAAAGTTTTTTTCGTTTCGCGTTTCTTTTAAATTTTCTTGAAAAAACGTGGCATAACGACCTCAGATAATTTAATCTTATCTGTATTTATTTAAATTTTCAGATTTAGCCATAATTATATTCTAATTTTTCTATTTCTATATTCTAAATTTCTATTAATGGATGCTTCGAAACAAAAGTGCGCCCATAAGAATCACCACAATATTGCAAATAAACAACAAAAAGATCCAGAACTTGAGGCGGAAATTCGTTTTGCGAAAGCGAGTGGAACACAACCTCCTCGAATTTTACCTTCAGATGCTATAAAAAATATTGCCGAAACTTTCGAAAATCATTGCGGTTTGTTCTTGATTGTTTTAGAAGTCTTTTTCTTTTTTAGTTAGTAGCAAAAATCTTATTAAAAATTTGAAGAATGGGAGGGCTGAGCGTAAAGCAAGATCAAGGGGTGTTAGTGGTTGTGCTATCAAAAATGATGGTAATTAAAAAAAAATAAATGTAGAATCGATTAAGGAAAGTTATTTAAGGAAATCGTTTTGAATATGGTTTGGATTGTATTGATTTAGCTTATGATAATGATAAAAGCCAAAACAAAACATTTAGCTCGGATTCAGAAGAAGAGTATGATGAGTATGCGGATTTTGTTCGAAAATATAGCGATGAAGAGATTCGTCAAATAATGCGAGATTATCTAGAGAATGGAAATTTGGCAGAGGCGTTAGATTCCTTCGAAAAATTTGCAATAACCAAGGACATGGTCCATAGAATGGTGAAGGATATTTTGATTGTCACTATTGAAAATGCGGTTGGCAGTTATAACATGACTGCAAATATGCTTGCTGAAATGGTCAACAAAAAATGGGTAAAAATTCGTATGCTTATTCGGGAAAAAGCAACTATCGTTCAGGTTTCGTTTTCTTCAATTGCTGATATTCTTGAGGATCTTGTTGGTTCGGTTGGTGATATTTCCAAAGATGTCCCTAAGGCGTCTGAGTCTCTAGCAATTCTCATGGCAAAGTTGGTCGAGTATAATGTTTGTACACTGAATGTTCTCACCATGCTTGCGTCTAAACATATTGGCGATGCACAGCTTGTGAAGTAAGCCAAATGTTTCCATGGTTTTCTTGTAGTCGCAAACGAAAAATACTAAAAATTTTAATATCTCTAAAACATTAGGGGTTGTTACGAAGATGCCGTTACTTTTGCAAACAATCATCACCTACTCATGGGAAAATGTGTTCCATGTGGTGGACAAAATTCAACAGGTTTCTTAACCTGTATTTATTTTTACATTGTATTTTTAAGAAGTCCTTTCTGCACAATTTAAGAACATTCTCAAAGAATACTTAAATAGTAATGACAAAGAAGCGGCAACACAGCGGCTTTCAGAATTACGGGTTCCTCATTTTAATCATGAGTTTGTATATATCGCGTGTCTCTTTGCTCTTGAACAAATGCATGACCAAGTGATGGACAAACTTGCTATTCTTTTGAAGGTTTTATTTTTGATAGGTTTTGTCAACAAAAATTTAGTAGTTGAATTCCACATTCTACAATGTTTCATTTAAGGATTTGTCGGATAAGGGCACCCTTGCCGAGTCTTGCATCGAAAAAGGATTTAGCCGTCTCTTTAATGATCTCGCTGATCTCTATTTGGATTTGCCAGCTGCCTACGTTCTTGCGCAGCGTTGGGTTAATAAAGCGGCCAAACTCGGCTTCATTAGCAAGCAAATTGTAACTGATTGTCCTCGAGGAACTATTCGGTATCTCTTGTATATATTTAAAACTGAAATATAATTATCAGTAGTCGCAGTCGTACTTTGTCAGAAGGCCCGGATGGGAAATTGGTAGTAGAAAGTGAAAAGTTAGACGACGACTCCAACAAGGATGACAAAACTAGCGGTTATTCTTCCGAGATTGGTGGTGCTGAAAGCGTCTAAGTGCTTGCAATTAGTATTATTATTTATTTTTCTTGCTTTAGTGCTATTCTTGCCTAGGCAGGCTTTTATGTTGTAACATTAAATATAGATTTGATGTTTAGTTATTTAATTTTTGAAATATTTAAACTTTTGATTTGACTGGTATAATATAATAAATTTGTACATATAAAAGCATTTTATAAAAGTATATATCACTAAAGATGGTTGGGGAAAATAATTGTTAAGGCAATAATTGTTCAGAGTTGCCACCCGAAATCAAACTTAAGTCCCAAAGTTCTTTAAGATATTTTGTACAAGTGGCAACCCTGGTACTTAAATAATATTATCGAAGGAATGTGGAGGTGAAAGTTAGTTAAACAAGAATTAAGGGCTTGTATTTATTTAGAAATTGAAAAAATGTGAAGGAAGTATAAGCTGTCCCAGAGGGTTTTACAGCTTCATACATAATAAATATACCTACTCAACTTCTTCGACAAATTGTTTCCCTGGGACCGCCTTGGTTTATATACAATTAGCACATATATCTATGGCAATGGGTTACCCGCAATATCTCTCAAAAAACCTTAGTCATTAAATTGCTGTCGAATTGTTCACATCATCCACAACTCTAGTAGTTGAGGTACTAGATAATCCAGAACTCGAGTATGAAGAAAGTTGCGTACAAGGCACATTTTGTTTAATTGGCTGTAATTTGTATAGTTTTCATTGAGAACTTAAAATATTTACCGCTTCATATTCCGAATCGTTTAATGATTCATACTGGCAATTCATTGATTCTGAGTCATTTGCCATTAATTCTTCGAAAATGTCCTCCACTTGTATACAAATCTCATCAAAGTTAGGTCGTCTTGTCTGATCTCTATCCCAACAAATCAACATTAAATCACTAAATAAGATAATTTCATCAACACTTGAATAAGAAATCTTACTATAGGGGCTCAGGACAATGCTTCGTGCGCTCAAGTCTTTCACCAGCTTCAAGAAATTTCTTCACCTCTATACTTTTCATATTTCCATAAGGTTCTTTGTGACGTGCGAATATTTCCCAAATCAGTACACCAAATGCCCATACATCAGTTTTTTCGGAGAACTATAAAAATAGAAAAAAAATCATCCACTAATTTTATATTGTCAAACCAAAGGATCTTCTCCAAAACATTCAATAGCTGTCCATCGGTAGGGCAATTTCTGTTGTTGATTTCCAGAGACATAGATATAAACATAATTTTCGTCGTTCTCTCCATATAATTTTGATCGTGTCAGTGCTCGAGAAAGGCCAAAATCTGTCACCTTAGCAACACGTTTGTCAGTATCAAGCATACAATTGCGCGCAGCCAGATCTCTATGAACGATTCGTTGACTGGCTAAATAAGCCATTCCTCTAGCGATTTGAACAATGTAGGAAAAAGCATCTCCAATTGTTGGCATCTAGAGTCAAAATATTGAATTAAAATATTTTTAAAATCAAACGTTTGTTCTGTCAATTAGAAAATTGTGCAAATCACCACCGCCCATATATTCTAATACAATATGTATAAAACGCATTTCATCGGTAATAAAATGGTCAATATATTGTACAATATTTGGATGTCTGCATTTGCTGACGGTATCAACTTCCAATTTTACTTCTTCCATTGATGTGGCATTTTTGATAATTTTTACAGCAACATGTTTTGTCTCAATTCCTCCTTTTTCTATTTGGTAGTGGCAGAGCGCTCGACATACTTTAGAAAAATATCCTTCACCAATACACTCAAAAGTTCTCAAATCCAACTAGAATAAAAATATACAATCAATTAAAATTTTATAATTCTCCAAACCTGAGCTCCATCAGCCAACATAACGATAGGGCCATCATCTCCTCCAGGAGCAAAAGAATTCTGATTAGATCGTGCACAGCCGCCTAAAGCCAATCCGAGAGTATGAGAGTCGAACGGTCGTAATGGCTCTGTGGGTGGTGGAATAGGGTTGTAGCCAATGTCTGTTAAAATAGGGTGGAAAACAGAAACAACTAAGGAACAGAAAAGACAAAGATGCGCGAAGAAAAATAAGATAAGAAAAAAAACAAAGCCCGCTAATTTAATTTAAGTTTGTTTTAATGCATGGGAATCACTTTGGGAGAAGATATTAAATTCTATAAATTCTAAAGCTAAAATGTACTCTAAGTTTAGTAAGAAGGTTAGAATATTTAAAAAACGATGAAAGAAAGAAATAGAAGCTGGAAGCATTAAAAAAAGCCCAAAAAGTTAAAATCAAGTCAAGTAATTAATTAAAGATTAAGATAAAAATTACAAGAAAGAAATTAATTAAAGTGATAAGATATTCACAAGATTCAAGAAGTTTACATCCCCGGAGAAAGGAAAAACTTTTGTTTAGGAATAACTATCTTACCTCTGTTATTGCCACTCCGAAAGAAAGCCAAGTCGATTAATCTCTATAAAAAATTGTAGAATTATCCAGGGATTTACAGAAAGATGTTATAGAACCCTCCCGAAATAAGAAAAACTAGAAACCTTTGCATATTTTGGATAAAGACTGCAATATATAACAACTAAAGCAACAGAGATAAGTACAACAGCCAAAATGACGAGAATTGCACGCATAACATAACTAAAAATAATCGGGAAATACAACTTAAAATAATTATTAGAAACCTTGGGTGAATTTTCCCATCGCTAATTTGATTGTGTTGTTTACTTAGATCATGAATAATTGTAAAATTATTGGCAGAATGAAATCTGCCTTCAAGTAATAGTGTCTTACAATGACCAAACGGCAAATTCATTTTGCAGCGCGTTCTTAAATTTTCCAATTTTTTTTTGCAAGAAAAATTATTTGATAAAAACTAACGTGTCAGGCAGCTGCTTATCCACCGTACATGGCTTTCCACAAAAAGAAATGGAAAGATTTTTTAACGTGTCCAGTCGTTTTCCCCAAATAGTTAATGTTCCGCTCTCTTCTCTGGTTACCTTTGGAGCGAGAAAAGTTAAATTTTAATTTTTTAAATCTCCAACCTCGACAACCAATGGTGGACAAGTTTCAAGTGGAAAACCACCTCTAGATTGACACATTTCTGATATTTGTTCTTTTGTCATAGTCAGTCCAGTTTCATTTGGGAAAGCACACCAATTACAATTGAGAGGATCTTTCCACGCAATATCCTCACATTGAGGATACATTGTAGGACAATTCAAATATAATTTATGTACCTAAAAGCAAATAAAGTGGAACAAACTAATTTAGAGAAAAACCTTATTTTTATTTGCAAAAATTAAATAATTGTTTTCATCCAAAATCATTCCAAAGGGACCAAATTGATCATTTTCTAGCGTAATATTCCAAAGGGCAGTAGATTGATATTGTTGTTGGCCTTCTACTATAGTAGCAATATTTGCAACCTTAATTATAAGAATAGAAATAAATTAATGAAAAATAATAACTCTTTGAATTGTTCCATTCTGAAATCCCAATAAAAGTGCTTTTTCAACCTCAGCAACTACAACAACTTTAGCCTCTGGTTCAAGTTTCAATTCTTAAATCATAAATAACTTAAGTAATTCAAAAATAATAATTACCACTTATTAGAGTGCCAAGTGTTGCATTAAAATTTTCCAACCATCCTGAGCGATAAATAAGCGATTTAGTAGAATTCAGCTGACAGTTTCCTATACCACCTTGACCAAAGCGTCGACATAAGGGTAATCTTTCATCAAGTTCCCAAGAGAACATAAAACATTGAGGGTCGCGCATTACTTCCTCGCATTGCTTTATTTATAAAGCATTTTTTTTAAATTTTATGCTTTTAAAAACCTTTATTTGCCATTTTGTGCTTTCAACTTGCTGACATGTACTCCAAAGTCGTTCAAAAGCATTTTCCAATTCTTTGATCGAAAAGCGACAAACTAATGTATGTTTATTTTCCCAATCGTCCTCGTTGTCAGTTTCATCGCGTTCTATAACAACTAATAGCGTGTTTCTGTCCGCACTTATGCTCGCAGCAATAGCTCTCTGGTTGGCATTATTGTGCAATGAATTGTCTAAACAAACTTTATTTAAGTTGAAATTTACTTAAAAGAATAACCTAGTCCTTCGCATGAGAGAACTAATTCCATTCTTGATTCCAGGGACTTTCCATCACCTAACTGACTGGTATCATTTTGACAAACTCTTGTTATGCGAACATCTGTCCGATATTTGAATTTTCCAGCTTCCAGCAGCTGGTAGGGTAAATCTGCGCGTTTTGCACTGCCAATAAAATAAGCAAAGGAACCTGATGTTTAAATAAAAATGAAATGGAAAATGTAATAAACCTGAGTGAAAACTGGCAACTACACCTGGAATAGAAATTTTTAAAAATAATTTTGCTAATCTATAAAAAATTACGGTGTTCAAGTATATCAACATAGTCGTTTGCAGCAAGTGTTTCAAGTGTTTTATCAATAGCCAAAATTGAAGCATTATTAGCTGAATGGATTGCCCGAACGAATAGTCTATTCTCTGGAGAAAGTACTGCTCGAAGAGACTGAACGTGTTCAAAGTGACGAATTGTGCAGTGTCCCTCAGAAGATGAGGATGTAGAATTTATTGGAATTTGGCAAAGTCTGAAATTAATAATGTAATTTTAGTATAATCATGTTAGATGAACCTGCAAGAAGAGGAGAAACAAAAAAGTAATATCCTTTGGTCGACAAGAATTTGTAGATCTGTTATTGATTCACTAGATTCAAGGGGTATTTTCAATTGCTCTTCATAGCCTTTCGTGTCAGTTGAGTTCAAACTGTTGCTGAACAAATAGAGATATTCATGGGAAGCAATTGCAAGCAATCGTTCGGAAGATGCAATCGCTATAGAATTAGGTTAATGCGAAAATAATTATTGTACAATACCTAGTACTTGTTGACCATCAGGGAAACTTAAAATAGATTCCTCATTAAGGGCCGGATAAGTGGGTGACTGTAAAAAGGCATAAGTTCTGACGAAGATAAGTTGAATAATAGTAAGAAGCCAAATAAAAAATGAAAGGTGACAAAGCCCTGCAAGAGGGGAGCGCCTTAAACCATGCGCAGGGGCCAGTTTTTGAGTTTATGCTGTTATAATTCGTTGAAAAAAAATTAGAAGGAAACGACAATCTTATAAGTATGCAAATAAATAGATAAAAATGTAAATCTTTGATCAACTATATCTATATAAATAGAATTAGAAAGATGGTCCCGTAAAGTTTGATTTTTAAAGTTTTTGGGGAGTGTGAGGAAAATTTTTTATTCATTTTTCTCCACTTTCCACACAAAATAGACGTGGTAAAATCGATTTTACGCTAGTCGCTGATTGTAATTTAGTTGGAAAGGCCTCCTCATAATATTCCAAAATATCAATACGGGGGTTTACTTTGTTTGCTAATGAAATTTTTTTGGAAATATCAAATCAAAATCTAAGTTAATATTTTATGTACAGGGAAAGTTTGGAAATTTTTTAGAGTGATATGATATATTGAGCCTGTTTTACTCAAATAAGAAAATGAAACAAAACAATTAATGTAAAATAAGTTTTATTCGCACGTGTTTTTAAAGTAAAGGCAGTATGTATATATTTGTATAGCGTAATTTATAGTAAAAGTTAAACTATTTAAGCTGTTTTGTCAAAAGATTCGACAGTATCTTCTAAAAACATTCGACATCTTTCCAACAATTCCCTTTGATTCAGTTTCCTTTTATCTTGATCGGTACCAACTATCGAATCCATCTCATGATAGTAAACAACTCCAAAGCAAAGATACCTTCAAGTATAAGATTCTTATTCCTAATTTAAAGTTAATACTTACATTGCGGAGAACGCCATTGATTGCCTGTAAGCTTCTTTTAGCTTATAATAGAAAGATATATTTTAACTTGAAAGGAAAGCTAATACAGTTGAAGCCCGTTATAGCCCCACCCTAAGGGACCGGCTGAAAAGTGGGGGTATAACCGTAGTGGGACTATATCCGTGTTTTTTTTTTGAAAATATTAAAAAAATATTTTGAATGTTTTTGTAATGTTTTTTCCATATTAATCATTATAAGCATATTTATTAAGGTAATAATGCATTAAAAATAATAATAAGCATCATTTCCTTATTTATATTGAGAAAAAGTAAACTGGAGATAAATAGAAGCACAATGTAAATTAATTTAATCGAATTGTTTTATTTATTTAATCGAAGTTAATTTAATCGAATTGTTTTCCCTAATGAACTCTGTTGATCAATTCTGATTTATTTCTCATTCGATTAACTTAGTTTATTCTATTAATCAAGGTTGCAGCCCCTTTTCTGGACGTATTCCGGGTTATAGCCGACCCGAAAAAATCTTTTCGGGTCGGCTTAGGCAAAAAATCAATTAATTCGTAATATCAAACAAAGAAAATTGGTTAAAATTTAACGAAAAAAATAATTTTATATGTCAAGTTTTCAAAAAATTATCAAAATTTTCAAAAACTTATAAAAATTTTCATAGAAATCACAAAATCCCCTTAAATTTTTAAGAAAGTGGGACTATATCCGATGATTTTCTCGTTTGGGACTGGGATTAGGGTGGGGTTATATGTAATAACCGGTGGGACTATAACCGTGTTTTTTTATGGGAGAGCTCCCCACAATTCAGTCGGGACCGGCCAAAAAGTGGGGGTATAACCGTAGTGGGAATATAACCCAGTGGGGCTATAACGAGCTTCAACTGTATTTATTACCTGTAAAATAGTGAAGGGCGAACTGCCACCCATAAACTCAGCAACCTTTCCTGCATAATAGGTAAGCAAACGTTCAGTGTTCTGAAAAATAAAGTGATGTATAAATTGAAAAAATTGTTAACTAGTTTGTGCGTTACAATCTTTAATCATAACTGACCTTTCTCCTATATATACCGGTAGTGTTCAAAGACAGAATGCGGCATATATCTTCGCCGGGATTTCCAGAATGTACCATCTGCCAATCAATAATAGCGCAAAGCTTATTTGTCGGCTGTCCTTGCGAATCCTTAATCCAAAGCACGTTAGGCGTCCATAAATCTGCATGAACAAGGCAGGCTGGAAACCCGAATTTTGAACCACTGTAATTTGATTGTCCACAAGAAGAAAAGGTGAACGAAGGAGATAACAGACTCATTAAGGGCTTGAAAACTGCCGGGTCAAGCTAAAGTAATAAAAACAAATGGCTTCACAGTCAACTCCTTACCTCCACCAATTTGTGCGTGCTTTTCTGCATTTCAGCAAAGAAGCCAGGCCTATAAACATTTGTTTTTATTTTTTTCCTCGAAAAATACGTGATCGGAACTGTTCCAATAAGTTTCTCCCATTGAGGGAACCGCCATGAAGTAGCATGGACCATTGCCACTTCCTCCAATAAAGCAAAGAGTTGGGGCTCGTTGAAGCCTGGAAGCACGGGGATAGTATCACCACGTTTAGATAAATCTTCCATTATAATTAAGCCTTCATGATGTGACGGATGATAATCAGATCCATAGTAGAATTTGGGAAGCTTAGCACGGGGTTCAAACAAAGGAAAGTTTTCGTAGAAACGTATCTCACGCTAAAAATTGTTAAGAATTTAGTAGACATTTGACTAAATTGTCCAAATAGCTTCACTTACAGTGTGCGCAATGACCAAGAAGTCAAAAACCTCATTGGGTTTCATGTCATCTTCTTTTGTATTCTCTCCTTTCAAAGTTTCATGTTGCGGAAAGGGTACCTGTGAATGAAATTAAGTGTTAATGTAAGTTAATCAAATTCACTATACCTTCATTATTATCGAACTTGGTATATCTTCAAAGAAATTTCTGACTTTCCATTTAAAACTAAGACGAATGATGACAGACATAAAAGCTTTTCCATTTGTAATATCCTACAATTTTAAAATTTTGATTGACTTTCAATCTTATCTACCTTAGCTTCAAAACTTTCCAAGTTGTCGATTATAGATTGTTGCTTTTCTTCACAAATAAGTTTATCGGCTAAAACTTTTTTAAGAACAAATTGGATAGTGAAATCTTTAATGATTATATTCTTTTGATCTTTTTGATACTTTTGTGATGCCAATATTTCGACCATTATTAATTTTAATTTGATATCAATAATTTAATACAGAGTAAAAGGAACAGGATAAAGGAAATAAGATAAGAAATGTTTATCGAAAGGAATGAGAACGATTGACTGCTTAATGTATATAAATCAAAATTTTGTTATTTGGTTGTCGTTCTTATCAGTTGGAGACATATAAGTATAAAATTAGAGAAAACGTAAATTGGCATAAAAACCACTAATCAAAATTTAAAAAATACTACTTTGTACTCGTTTCATCAAAAGTTTTTCGCGTTCTATGTAAAGAAGAGATTTATTAATCATCACCTCTAATGAATGTTATAATTGATAAACAAACTAAATTGTCAGACTTCCGCATTTTTTAAACGATTTTTTTGCTTCTATTATTCTCCCATTCACGGTACACGACAGTTGGGCGCGGCCGATTGGGCGCGAGGACAGTTGGGCGCCCCATGTTAAATATAAGAAACACGGAATTTTCGTCTCCAAATGGGCAAACGGGTTTCGTAACCGGGCTTATTTAATTCAGAACCTATGGTCAGGTGGGTTTGGGTTAAATGTTTTGGCTTTTTCATTCAAAATGTCTCTAATTATCTCGCGCCCAACTGTCCTCGCGCCCAATCGTCCGCGCCCAATCGTCCGCGCCCAACTGTCCTGCTCCGCCCATTCATCTTTTTTAAATAAAAATTCATTTATTTAACTTGATTGTTATTGAATTAATTTGATTGTTATCTAACTTTTAACTTACTAATATTTACAAAAATTTAGTATTTCCGCGTCACTTCATTTCATGTTCATGTATCCCTGTGGATTTTTCGACATTTATAGACCTGTATTATCGTTCACACTTTAGCAAATTTACTTGTTTTTAATTTTTATATTTAATCTCAGCATTATCTCTGAATTAAAGTGTATTTTTCTTTTAAAGAAAAATTTCTGCATCTGTCAGCTTCTTCTCAAATTTACTTCCTACCGCTATCGACCATGTTAGCACACAAATGGCAACCACATTACTCTTCTTTATCATTCTTTTCTCTATGTCCTTAAATAATGGCCCTATTTGTTCAATATACGTCATTACTCTTCGAACAAAGTACTATAAATACATAACCACTGCTAGGTCTAACCCAAAAATTTTATGTTTTAACATGCATTTTTATTTTTTAAATTTCTGGATGAGTATTATTCTCTCAACTATTCTCGAAATATTTTTTCAAAAATCGACAAGAGAATTTCTACTTATATTTAGAACCGATTTTTGATCTTGCATTAGTTTAGATAGTTGAATAAACATTAAAAAAACTTCATTTTTGCTTTCATTCAACCACTCAATTTTACCAACATTGTTTGCCTTTTTTTCATTCAATTCTTAAAAATTTTTCTATTCCACCACCCAACCACTTTGAACTAAATACTTAGGAAAGCCAAGGGTCTAGTCAACTAGTCTTTCCTTCAGCTCATCTTTTATTTATTCAATATATTCTATATATTTACCACAAATTCGTCTACACATCCATTTGGCGTGTCTATTTTAGGAACCAGACGGGAAAATTTAAAATGCCTCAGGAACATTTAAAATCGATGTTTTTCCTATGCCCTCCACTCATTTATCATTTGACAGCCAATTTATTAATTTTTATTTTAGAAGATTTAATTCGAGAGATAGTTTAGTAATGTTTTTGTGATATTTTTGGGGAAAACGCAACCTTTGTATTATTACATCAATAACTAAACAACTTCGACAATTATTTCCGCTCAAAACCATTCATTCTATTTTTGTCCATTTTTGCGCATTTAATACTTTTCATTCAAAAAATGGAAAAAATGACGAATTCTTCAAGTTTTTTTTATAAAGTTTTTACATTGACAAATATTCTATTTGTCTTTAAAGGGGTAGTTTCGATTAGCTTGAGATAATATTTATATTAATACAATCTTTGCTTTTAATTCTTCACTTTTACAAACATTCATGACTACTCACAGATAAAAAATCATTCCTTTTATCCTTTAATTTTTCCAGCAGCCTTTCTAAAAAACATTGCGTCTCCATGCCAGCCGGTCCCTCATTTACTTCTGCTTATTTTTCCTTTACAATTTTTTAATTTTTCTAAATGTGAATATATTTAGATTTAAGATAATATCTTACAATTATACACCGTAAATTTCTGGAAATATTCGTCACCTTTTTATATTTCAAATGACATTTTATCTTTAAAAGTAGAACTTTAAAAAAATGCAAGGCGGTGGGCTTCTCTGCGATCGTCGTCATTCAGAGGCTACCCCATCAATTAAGCCAAAACGTTCAATGCCTCTTACTCGCTGTGCAATTGTTAATAGCAATTATGGAGGAAGTGTTGGAACATATCAAGAAAGTGTGCCAACTTCTTTATTTTGCACACCGCCTTCAGCAATTATACTAAAATCACGCAAAACGGCACCCCTAAAAACATCAGCTAATAGCGAGAATGACCCAAAAGCGATGGAGGAAGAAGAGAATGAGGAAACGATCGAGCATTCAGGCAAATGTATTAGTATTGGTAATGGAAAATATGAGGTTTTTACTAGGAACTAAATATGTATTTTATCCTCTTTGTAGTTTTGGGATACGCCTTCAGCTTTAGTTGGCCGTGGCAGTTATGGGGTAAGCACTGAGATTAGGCATGTTTTGTGTTTGTTCTAACTTTTTATTTGAAGATCGTCTTTCGGGGAACGCATGTTTCCTGCTACCAACCTGTCGCTATTAAACGAATGTGGAGGATTAATGTTCGGCCAGATGAATTGGAGGCAATGAAATGTGTCCATAATGAAAATTTAGTGAAACTTCTGGATGTTTGCGATGATGTTAGTGATGCAATAAGTTATCTAGTTATGGAATTATGTGATAATGACTTGGACAGGCATTTGAAAGAAACACCATGTGGCCACTTAGAATCTGTGGATTTTCGGTAAAAAAGTCAAATACTGTAAAAAATAAAGCAAATATTAATCTCATTATAGTGTAGTTGTTGAGAGCATTGCTCGTGGCTATTTTGCTTTATATGAAAAACATATTGTGCATCGAGATCTCAAACCCCAAAATATTTTGCTTGTTTACAAATTTTTTGATAAAAATCAACGTCGGATTTGTAATGCAAAAATTACAGATTTTGGTGTATCTAGAGTACTTGCTGATGAGCATATGGGTCTTTGCAATGTGGCTGGCACTCTACTTTTTATGGCACCTGAGGTGACTTGATCAAACGTTCAATCATATTTTTAAAACTTTCCAGGTCGGTGCTAATTTAGTTGCCGTAAGTGAATATGATCACCGAGCTGACATGTGGAGCATTGGCTGCTTGTTTTTTCAATGCGCAAGTGGGTTCACGCCTTTCGATGAGTCTTCACTTTGTCGTTTATTTTTGCATTGCGCAGGCGGCAACTTTGATGGATATGAGGTAGAAATGGGGTTTCATTAGGAGGGAAATCTACATTGTAATTATTAGGTTCCTGAATTGCCACGGGAAACAGAGAATGCTTTCCGATCACTAATCTGCTCCTTGCTTCAAATCGACAGTGCTAAAAGGCCAACTCCTCGTCAATTATTGGATGCGGCCGAGTCGCACGATAGTTTATCATAATAAAAAAACTAAAATTATTTAAAGAATGATGATAAAAATAAACCCGAATTAGTTTTGTATTCTTTGCAATTTTCAGATCGATCCCAGTTTCCATTAGAATTTAAACAAGAGAAAAACATTTTTACATTCCCAATAAAAAAATTTTTCCCGTCTATTACTGAATTATTCCAGAAATCAATCCATACATTATTTATTCGATTTTTTCTTTTCATTCACTTCAGCAACCACTTTATAAAACATCATTTTTTATTCTCAACTTACATAACTTCATAATACACATTAATCTTTTTAAAGCCCTTGAAGTATAATTTCCGGTAAAATTCATTTAACATTTATTTAGTACTTATTCTCTTAACTTTATTCGCTTTTTAAATATTTACTAAATATTCATGTTTCCACATTTAATTTAAATTAAGTTAAATAAAATTTTGAATTTCTATAATTTGAGTCGCATTTCTGATTTTATTTTAAAAAGTATGTTTCTTTTTGTAATTCAGCCGTCATTTGCAACTTTTATTTCTATTTTTCTTTTATTTGTTCTCTTTAATTCTGTCGGCCAGTCCTCTTTTAAAACGTTGTGCCGACAATCTTTAAAAGCATAGCCGACTCATTAATAAGCGAATGAGCCGTCAAATCAGTCAAAGGAGTTCATTCCTTCCTTTCACCGATTTTTTTTCTCCTCTAATGTTACCGCCTTCTGTTCAAAATTTCCGTGCAAATTTGCTTTTTGTCGGTTAAAAGCAAAGTGAAGACCTCAACAAAGATGGTGGTATTTGAGCAGCAGTACTATCCACAGTTTTCTGTTATCATAAGACGGCACATCAAAGGAACACCTTCAAATAATCTATTCAGTCCTTCCCTTCTTTTTGCCGCCAAATTATGACAAACCGAGAGGCGGGAAGCTGAGGAGTTGGAATGTTGAGGAAATAGTAAAGAGGTTGAATGACGGAGCAGGACAACTAGGCGCAGTACAACTAGGCGCGGACGACTAGGCGCGGGACAACTAGGCGCCGCATGTTAAATGTTATATTTTAAAGGAATAAGCCAAAACATTTAACCAAAACCCACCTGACCATAGGTTCTGAATTAATTAAGCCCAGTTATGAAACCCATTTGCCCATTTGGAGACGAAAATAAAGAGAATACTATGGGGCGCCTAGTTGTCCCGCGCCTAGTCGTCCGCGCCTAGTTGTACCGCGCCTAGTTGTCGTGTACCCGTTGAATGAACAAGAGAAAAGAAATAAATGAGCGGATTGATCAAAGTTAATTCGCCGCCCTTGCCCACCCATATACCACCACCCGTCCATTATTACCCCTCATTCCATTATTTCTTTTTTTTCTCGCCGCCCCTATAAAATCGGTCAATCCCTTTGCTTTTGTTTTCCTTTGATCTAACCGCCAACATCGCGCTTTGCCTATGTATTTGCCGCCAATCGGCGAGCACTTCTCCCAAAACCTCTCATTATTCTCAACAACAACAAACAAATACTTAACAATTTTAATTTAAAAAAAATAAGGAATTTAAATACTAATGGTTGGCTTTTATTTCGCTCTCTTTTTTTGCAGTTCAATTTTAACTTTCTGATAAAATTAAGAATAAAAAGAGGTAAATTAAGATCAGTTGAGTGATTTCAACTTAAATATATTAAATTAGTTTAATTATTTCCCAATGTTTGAAGTTGTGTTGATGAGGTAAAATCCCTTTAATATCCCGCGAAATTTCGTCTTTCTGTCCATTATTCTACAAATTCCACACTACTAATATATATTTTCCTTCTACAATGTCATATGGGGACAACGGTGGCAATAATCGCCGCTGCACTCTTTCTTCTTATGTCACCGCCTTTGTCCCGTAGCGGTTTCATTCCTTTCTTCCTACCCCTTTCATGTCTGCCTTTTGCCTTTCTTCATCCTCCTTTCATCCATTTTATTTTCATTTATTTCCTTGGCTCGACTTCACTTGCGATGGCCAGTTGGCAGCAGCTTCCTTAGCCAGAAATAAAAGAATGGGCTATGGCAAACTGAAAAGTATTGTGAAGAGCTAGTGCTGCCGGCAAGCAATAAACATTCATCTCGTAAGAACTAGAACAAAAGCTAGCCAAACGCTTGGTCCGGTTATATTAGAGCCAAAAATGCTTTATCGGAATTAGGCACGAATCAAACTTTCGGAATGGCATTTATCCTCTACTTTTAAAAAATAATTTTCTTCTAATTTTCTTATTTTTGCGTTATTCATATTAATTTTGGTTTTAACATTTTAAATTTATTATAACTAATTTAGTATTTAGATTGCTCATATTTAATTCACTTTACTTAAAAAAAATTTTTTTTTAAATGGAACAACGTAGATTTAAATGGGCTACAAGTTTAGAAGAAGTACTGTCAGATTTTGATGCCCTTCAGGTCATAATTTCACAAATTTTTTAAAATTATTTCTGGTGGACTACACACTTCAAAATTTCTTTTTTTAATTTTTATTGATACGTATAATCTTTTCTCTAAAACAAAAATTACTTACGCTAGGTTTACTTGTCTTTAATATTTTATATTCTGAAACTAAGGACTTAGCTTATATGTATCTATGTATTTAGCAATTTATTAAAGTCAGAAAATTGCAAAATACTCTTACTTATTGATAGCGCTAATTTACTCTAATCTTATTTAGCTTTTCCAATCGTGGATGGGAGTTGACGATGATAGTAGCGAGCATCCACTAAGACTACATTTTGCCATTATAGCTTATCGTGCAATGCTAAGCAGAAATGATACGCGTGTGATGCAACTTGCTAGGTTATAAAGTCTAAAATCTTATATAACTGGGAAGACAATTTCATGATCAAAGGGATCGCTTTAATTTTCACTTTTACCTATTCAGAAAACTCCTTTCTATTTATAACTTTATAAGCTCACTAGGATAGCTTTATATTTACTTTGAAATATATTCTTATGATAATTTTAATTCCCATGCAGAGAGATATACAACAAATTCTTGCGTCCTAAAATTGGTCTTTGTGCTTTTATTGATTCAACAATTCGTGAACGTGTTGGTCAACGCCTTCGACAATCAACTGCATGTCCTTCTGATCTTTTTGATGAGTGCCTTCCATCCTTAGACGCCTTTTTGCGCAGACAGCATGCCTTATTTGGTAATTAACTATAAAAGATTTTTAAATATTAAACTTGATAAGATAGATTAAATTTAGTGAAAACTTGTTAAATAACGATTAAATTAAATATTTTTAAATATAACAGTTTCTTCACACGAATTTCTTGATAAATTCAACTCATCCCTTTTTCTGGATGATCAGGCACCATCTTGCTCATCAGATATCCATAAATCTTCCTTGGCCAATCGGTCGTCTCGTAAAGGACAGCAACATAAGGATCATATCGTTCCCACATTAACCGCTGACATGTTAAAACGTTCTCAGCGAGATCGTGAAGCAATGGTCCCTGCCGGGACGACGAGGTTTGCTCATTTAGTATACTCAAATGACTAATTAGCTTTGGCTATCTATGTAGGCGTGTTTTAATCTCATGAATTTCTTTAGTCAGCGTTTGTTCCGACCTGTCAGCAAACTACCTTATGTTGGTGGACATGCTCAACCAAGTAAAAACGGTTCTGCCGCCTCTTCCGCTTTCTCTTCCGAGTCAGCAGGTCGAACTGTTGGTTCTGGAGATACATCAAACTCAATAAGATTACTTCGTGAAGAGCAAAGGCGAATAAATCAATCCGTCATGGTAGTCTCATTTTATTTAACATATTTCAATGTTAAATATTTGAAATAACTCGAATTTTCTCTCAGAAAGCGACTGATGACAATTGTAGAAATCGCAAAATAGGAAAAACAATTTCAAACAGTCATCCTCGTCATGAAACTCCTGAAGACAGGAAAAATTTTGCAGAACTTTTACAACGAAAATTACAAGCATTAGAACTACGCCACCGTCAAGAAGAGTCAATAAAGGAGCAAATTGAACGGATCAATTCTGCACGCCAAAAAGGTGCAAAAACATCTACAAGAGAATTAATTGGTGGATCATCTGTTGGATGCGTGAATGATTCGTTGCTGTTACTTGAGGCTGAAGCTGTGGATGCTGATGAAGAGTTGGAGGTGAAAATACAAATATTTATGCCACCTTACCTTTGTTCTATTTACTGGGGATTTATTTTCTGATTACCTACACTCAATTAATTAATTAAAAAATAAATAGCCTTTTTAATAGAATTATTATCGACTCAAATTAGCTGATTTCAACTCATCAGTGAATAATTCTGGCCAATTATCTCCTCATTTGACGTCACAATCACTTAAGACCTAAAACCACTTTGAATTCCTGTTTTTTCAATACATGAGATATAATTATCAACAAAATGGAATCCCAAAATGCGGGTTTTTGAAGATACAGTACTACATAATTTCTTGATATTATTACTCTCTAACAAAACCAATTCATTTTTCTGGAAATTATGTAATCTCTTTTGCCTTTGTGTGATATTTTTTAATAAGTAACGCTAAAATTATATATATCTAATTGAGTTTATCAAAAATTAATCGCGCTATTTACATCTTCTCTATCTCTTGCCTTCAACTTTTTGAAAATTGACTTCATCCAACTCTTAATAATATTTATGTAAAATAAATAAATATATATTATTTAAATACATAAAAATAAAAAAAATAATTTAATTTTTGTAACTTTGTATATTTCCGTTATCATGACAAATATTGTAAGAAACAGAATGAAAAAAAATTAATTGACAACTATTGCTATAATAATTTGACAAAAGTTTATATTCAAGGTCATAAGTTAGATAAAGATCTATCTGTCCAATTAAGAATATAACCGAAAGACTGTCAATTATTTCCATTGTGAATTTAAGCAGGCATAATAAAAATACTGCGTCAATAATTTTTAACTACGAGTCTGCTATTTAATAATCTTTATTTTCTTTGTTTTGTCCACTGTCCAGCCCTTTGTTGATTACAGCCAATTTATAAGACACCTAAAATTTTTATCTTCATTAAATGCATTAGATGTATAGGAAATTAAGATTGATGTATATATAGGACACAGACCCAACTATGGTGGAGATTAACTTATTTCTTTATACTTACAATGACCACCATCACTATATATATTTACTAATAGTTTTTATTTATTTTGTAGTGTTTAGAGGAGGAGCACTTAACTCCGCGCAGTTGTGGACTCTTCATCCAGCGTTATATCCGATCTTGTTCTCTATCCTTTCAATTTCCTTTTCCACAGATATACTAGAAAATATCGGCCAAAATTTAGTCATCTTTATAAGCTTAAATTTTTTGTTTTTAAGCTAAATGTAAAAAAGTATGCTTTCTTTATTATCACTCTTGCTTGCCTCAGGAACCGTTCTTCGTGCCGATACAGAACGGTGGACTCCTTTAAATTACCCAAATCCAAAAAACAATCATACAGCCTGTAATACACAGGAAAATTCCACACTTTGTGATCCAGATCATATTTTGACTGATCAATGGAGAACCGAAATCAATCAGAATATCCAAAAACAAATGAAAAGTTTGTGAAAAATAATTGTTACTATTATTCTAGCTTTAAGGATTAACTGAGGCAAATGTACCTTTATCAGAGAAAGCACCAGTTGAATGTATTAACCGTACAGAAGGTGTTCTTGTTTATGTTTTACTAGCGAAGAGGATTTGGACACTAAATAATCAAAGCATTACGGGAAATGATTTGGTCAAAACTAAAAATGTTTAAACATAGTTTTATTTTTAGACTAAATTTGGAGATGATTTGGCTAAACAATACGGGTTGAATGATTTATCTTGCCAAACTTTTCTGCTCCTTATTGGAATTGAGGATGCCAAATTGGCATATGTTCGGGTTACTAGTCTTATTAAATATTATTAAAAAAAAAGAAAAATAGACAGGAAAGGATCTACGTCTACCATCAGATCTTATGCAAAGAGTATTTCATGAGTATAAACTCTTCAATGCCAAAAACTTTATGGCTGGTCTTAACAAAATTGTTGATGAAATTGGTCGCCAAATGAGCGATCCTTTTAAGGTTAATATAAATATAAATAAACCGCATTATAATTACCCCAGGAACAAACAGTAGTGACAGAAAGCCGCGTGAGGCAGAATTTAAGTGCAGCTGCTAGTTCCACTGAAGGCACAACACTAGCAGAATTAGTGGCTGAAATATTGGAAAGAGAAAACAATGGAACTGTAGACTCTACAATGGGTGGGATAGAGGAGACATGGAACATGAATGGAAATCAAATGACAGCATGGTTAGAATTTTAGATATACTAGGGGGGTAGGGATTCTCTTCACAAAAGATTAAATCTGAGATTTTTAGTATGTAAATTATCTAAAAAATTTTCAAGGTTAATGTTTCTATCTCTTTGTATTGCCATACTGCTTGCTTTCGGGTCATTAGCACTTCTAGCTTTTTCACAACACCGTAAATACGAACAGATAACCAAAAACAACTTTCAACAAGCATCAATATCTGTGAATTCTTGGCGTTGTTCATGTCAAAAAGTAATGTCGACAGAAGATAAGGGCAAAAATAACCATCAAGGACAACTGTCCATAACTACAGAGTTTACATTACAAGATGATAAAATAAATGATCAACAGAAACACAAAGAAAATGGAACGTCGGTTGATATAAAACCAGATATTTTTTATAGAGGAAATGATGAAAATATTGACGAAACTTCTATAGATATTGGACTAATAAAAGGAAGAATTGAGGATAAGATTCACTACTCATCTTCGTTAGAAGACAAAGATGTCGTAAACCAAAGAATTCACATTGATGCTGATGAACTGTTAACAGATGCTCCACTATCCAACAATCATGAAACAGAAATACGTAAATACTAACGAATACAGTAGACTTTAAATACGGCCAAATATACGTTAGATTATAATGTTAAGGGGAAAACTGTTGACTTTAAAAATATTAGCACAATAAAACAATCTGTTCGATTATGAGATGTTAAATATTTATAAATTGTCATTATGTTTTTATTGAAATAATGCCCGTTTCCCTCCAATTTTCTTCTCAAATTAAAAGATGCTCCTTTTGAAAAGACTTGCACAAAGTTTCCATCTAAATAATTAATTTATTGACACTTATTTAATTGTGATGCTTACCTGCAGGGTGTTGGAGTATACTGATCAGAAAGACGTATTAGCCTTTTTGAAAAACTGAAATTAATATCTGTTGGCGTCCTCCTCCGACGCCAAAATTCACTGTTAGCAAAAGGAAAATCAGATTCTAATGAAATTTGTGGTACAGATCGTTTAGATACTCTATCTCCATTTTCCTTTTCTTGTTCCAGACCAATGCCAAGACCAGCAGTTGCTCCAAAAATTCGACTATTCAAGTACTGTCTAAGAAGCATATTGCGAAGAAAGAGATCCGCTTCCTATGTACATATTTCTATTTTATTTAATATGTTAAAAGACCACAGTAGGATCTGCTTGTGCTTGGGCCATTGTATTGAGGAGAATAAAAGCGAAAACTGTAGAAGCCATAATCCGTAATATAACCAAATATTCTCCAAACATATTTTTATGTGGATTGTTAGTTTAGGATGTTAATCAAGCAAACATAAAAGTGTAAATGGGAATGAGTTATTACTAATATTAATATGTATTTTTTGTTGTCTTATTCCAAATGGAGTACCTAGTGGCAGCTGCAAATGTGGGAATTGTTAATGATATAATTTTGATGTTTGGGAATTGGGAGAAGTAATGACGCGGCTTTTAGAAAACATGGAAAGGAAAGACATAATTAATTTGTTTATGAGAATTATAGAAATGGTGGCCCCTATAATTTAAGGAATAACCCTATAATACTTGAAGCAAAATTAAATGTGTTTGTATAAATTTATGCTTAACGAGGAAAAAAAGTTGTGTAAATGAGCTACATATTTAAAAGGATGTTGGCTTTTATTTGGTAAAAATATCGCCAAAATGGACGTTTGTAAAAGATGAATTGATGCTAAAATTTTTTGTGAATGGAAGTGGAATAAAGGTATTGGGCGTTCCCAACTTAATTGTAAGATATAAAAATATAAAGACCACCCTATTGATGCCAGAAATGGCGTAGGCGTTCGTCTGCCGGAAGCATTATTTTTCCATTCAATATCAAAAGAGTTGCAGTCTGCCGCATTTCCTGGTTCGTGCAACCCCTCGCTAGCTCTTAATTTGGCTTATTATCTAATCTTTTTCCCTTTTCTTGGTCCTTAATTATATTTTAATTCCCTCTTTTGATAGAAAAAGGAATAGGATGAACGAAAAAAGTACGGCCTAGAAAAAAAGTCGTCATTTTAGGGTTATAAAGGTCAAAATAATTCGTCTTGATGATTATTTATTCACGTGCAACATGCATGATTTTCAATGGTATCTAATTGGACAAATGCAAAAATCTTTATTTTAAATAAAATGGATGAACTAATGGATAAATGAATAGATCAACTAACAAATAGCATATACCCGGCTGGCATATAATTTTAAAATATTGTTCTTTTTATTATGATGAATTATGATGAAAAATTATTTTTCACCAGAGCACAATTAAAGGGAATGCGATTTGTTTTTAATAGATGACCTTGTTACCACACATTCTAGGGTTTTTAAGTTAAATCAGTGAATTGAAAATGCGCGAATAAAATATTTTTCCAGACTAATGTCTGTACGTTGTTGACCTTTCTGAGCCTCAGGCTGATGAGTGTCGCTGATGTTAATGGATAGAAAATGCTAAGAAGCAACGAAAAGGGGGGGGGGGTGTTGAATGATAATGTAGGAGGCAAATGAAAAGGAGGAGACATTGTTTGCATGAGGAATGCTTATTAAGGAGTTAATTTGCCAGCTGGTTCCTGTCATACCAATCCCGAAAGTAATCTTATAGTGTGTACTTCAAATCCCCAAGAGCAAAGCTCTCCAGGGTTTTGATTATATTTTTAGAAGGAATATACACAAAAGTATGTCTTTTAAAACCTACCAATTAAGAAAAGAATCTAAAATATTATATAATTTCATAGGCTGATAATACATTTTGATAATAATTTATCGTAAATTCTGAAAAGGGAGCAATACGTTTGTTAGTACCAAATATAATTCGACGACGTTCATTAATCGTTCTGATTTAATATTTTTCACAGCCTCTAGACAAGCTTCAAATATTTTGCAGGAAACCAGCCTTGTCTTAATAAACACCAGTCACAAAAATATGAAAGATTTTATACCTAGAACCGTCCTCGCTTCTACCAAGTACCCAACCTCGCGTGCCACTTTTCATCAGAAGAATGCGCTCACCAAGTTCTAGGCTCAGTTGTGTAGACTTGTTTTCACCCTGTGATTCGTAAGGAGTTATGCATTCAAGGAGCCTGTTGTAGTCAGTTGAAGAAAATATAGGTGGAGCTAAAAATATGTTTTGGAAGTACTTTAAAATTCTATTTTTCGTTTTTCCAACTTAATCGCGCAATCGTACTGCTTGTCATGCTTTCAGAACTTTGGGCACGTACATGGTTGTAAGCAATCGGCAGAGTGTGTTTATCTGATAATGTAGCTTGATTTTTCAATGTTACTGGTGAAATAAATGGCCGAACATGTTCAGAATCTTCTCGAAAGTTGTTCTGTGGTTTAGATGGAAAATGCCTTTCATTAAGTCTTCCATGTGTTTCATTATCTAAATGGTCCAATTCCTCATTTCTCGATGGCCTTTCTCTTCAAAATAATGAACCAATTTAAATTAGATTTAATTATGTACCTATAAAATTGTTGCAATTGAGCTCCTTCTCCTGTTTTCACATTAACTTGTAATTGTCTTTGTTTGTTTTCATCTAAAGGATTTTGTCGTTCCCAGAGGATTGGATCATTATTGTTTAAATGGTTTGAGTATGTTTCTACCAAGCTATGACGACACTTTTGTTGGCTCATAGGAAGAACTGGAATTGGCCGAAAAAGTCCTTGATTACCTGCGATCTGTGAAGCATCAGTTCCATTTTCTTTAAGTATTGAAAGACGTCTGTCCTCTTGCAAAAGGTTCTGACTATTTACCCTTTGATGCCGCATACCATTTCGTTCTTTGATAGACGAAATCTTTAAAAAAATTTTTTTGGGATGGTCGATAGCAACTATGCTTAACAATAATTCTTAGCACCAATATACATATTATAGACCTTTTCCTTCGGTTCTGAATGATGCTGAAAGCTCATGTTCACAGCACATTTATTTTCAGAAGCTTTTGATATTTGCGAACCATTGTTTTTGTTAACATCTTTCATCCCAAATTTGAATTCCTTTTCTAATAAGGAAGCTGATGATCTTGTCCATTGGAAATATAGCTTGATAAGTTTAAAATGCTTCTCAACAAAAAACCGATATCGTTGGCTCTACACAAGGAGATAACAAATTTTTCTAAGAATTACTATATTAACCTGATGATCTCGCGCAATGACCATTTCTGTTTCGTAGAAATTCTCTAACTCAGAAGGCATTTTCTTTCCGCAGTTTATAGCTTTATTTAATTTTTTTTCTCGTTTTATAAATCCATCTTTCAAAGCTTTAAGTCGCTCTTTTTCATTTTCGCAGTTTCCTGTTATTGTATTGGTCATTTCGGTGAAATGGTCCATCTGTTTTGTTATGTAAATTGATTGTAATAATTCGCTAACCCATTCAGTTTGACCTGCATGTATAGTTTTCATTGCTTCAGTTATGCTTTCAAGTTGCTTTGTGCATTCACGAACATTCTGTTCGGCTGTAGAGCTAGAAAACGCAAGTGCATAGAGAGAGGCCGTGTATAGATAATGGTTTCGGTTGAAATCTTAAATAAATTTTATTTTTGAAAATCTTTATATTTTCTTACTTTGAAAGGCACGTAAAAGATTTTGTCCGGCTTGAGCGACATTTTTGACAGCTGATAAATTGAGAAACAAGTAGTAATAGAATTAGGAGTCAAACCTGGTTGAAAGTCTGAGCTAAGCTGATTCAGGATGGTATTTACTCGCTTAGATTTATGAGCGAAAAGTTCAATTCGAGCCATTTCTCGACTAAAATTCACGATTTAGCACTTTTATTCAATATGTATATGAATAGAAGTTTACTAATTTTAATCCTAAAGATGAGTAAAAATGTAAATAACGATTGTTTCTGAAGATTCCTTACAATTAGTTTAGATTGTTGATAGATCTCTAGAAACGATAAGCTGTAAACTAGTAAAACACAGTCATCATTTGATAAACAATGTGGAAATTTTTAGAACAAGCAAATTTTATGGGCAAGTAAATATAGAGAGAATAGCGTTGGAATTCCAAACTACTACTATTCACCATTCCTTTCCCAATATTTTCTTATCTAAATATGTTAAATAAAAATGTGTTCTCTTGTTATTTCTGAATAGATTAAATGTTTTAACCCACCTCTAAATACTCAAAAAAATTTACCTATTAAAAACTATTTTGGAATTTTTGTAAATTTATAAAAAAAAAGACAAATACTTTAGGTTTACAAATAGTTTAAAAGTAACATTTTAAAATAAAAATATAAAGCAGATTTATGTAAATAGTTTAAAAAGAAAAGAAACAAGGTTTAATAAAAAGGAAAGAGATGCCATTCATGATTTTTAGTATAATTTTGATTTAACTTTAGCGCAGAAATTTTTAAAGCATAAAGAGAAAGGTGAAAATCTCCGTGACATCTCTCTGATTTAGTTACTTTCGGTTAAATGATCAAAAATACAAGAGTTAGAATTAACAAGAGGACTTAAATTAAATAAAAGATAAGGAAGACAAACTTACATAAAATGGCACAATTAAACATTTTCGATTGCAATTGATAATAAAATAAAGCTCTTTCTCTTACTAATGATAAAGCAAACCAAAAAGATCAACAATGTGCGGCTCAACAAAAGTGAAAGCTATGCCAGAAGCAATTCCAAGGACAAGGAAGAATCCTGACATCATTCCAACAATTTGCGATTTTGATTGATCAACTTGTCTGATGAATAATTATAAGTTGAATTAAAAATATTATTAAAATTTTATACCGCGGTGCATACATCATAGCCAAAGAACTCCAATAACCATGCGTAATTGACATAAAGGTGATTAGAATGACAAATGACCATTCGTTTGTAATAAGTACAAAATTTCTGGGCTCATTGCCGGTTTGGTAGTTACATGCCCAAAAGAGAGGAATAAAAACAAGACGAGCAACCACAGGAATTGTTAGGGATTTTGTTGAGGGCTAAAAAAATATTATAAACGGAGAATATATTAGAAAACGAACCCATTGAATATAACTAGCAATCCAATTGCCAATGGTAGCAAAAAAGTTAAAGTTTAAGAAAATAGTTAATTGGCGAAAAAGCATTCCTTTTAAATTTAAGAATAAATTAGAATGAAAAGAGAACAAACTTGAAGTTATCCAATCTCCATAAATAAAAATATCAAAAGTACGACCATGAGGATATAATTCAATTTTGAGCAGAACTGATGGGAAAATGGCCAAAGTTGTAAAGAAAACTAACCAAACATTAAAAAGGCCGCGCCAAGACTTTAAAACTTTTAGACTAAATTAGTAAAATTAGAAAACCTCTTTAAAAATGGCACAATAAATTGCAAAAGAAGGATTAGGACTAGGTGGCTTTTTATCAGAATTATTTCCACAAATATCTTCCCCTTCGTGTAAAACATCTGTGCAGGAAGTCGCTCTAGATTTTACAGCTTTTCTAACGTGAAACTTGTAGAATTTCTTAAAAATTAAAAAAATAATAATAAATTTAAAGAAAATATTTAAACATTTTTTGTAAGAAGGCGGAATGAGAAGCCGCATCCTATAACAGTCAATAGAGCAAGACCAAAGTAAATTGAAGCACTTAAACGAATTCCAATTCGTGCTTAAAAGATAATTTTAATTAAAAATTATTGTCTATAAACTAACAAAGAATAATAATAATGTAAATGAGAGCCATTAAAATGCCACAGATGTTATTTCCAAGAATAACTGCATTAGTATAACGGCCAGGAAAATCAGCAACTAAACCCCAAATGCTGTTTTGGTAAATCCCATTTGCGCTGTTGAGAATCACAATTGAAGCAATTGTAAAAATAAAAAAATAGAATGGCCCTTAAATTAGAAATATACTAAAAAAGATATACCTTAAAACAAACATTCATAAGAGTCAACAAATACAAAAGAAATCGTCAGAATGCAAATTGATGCAATCACTAATAGAGATAAATAAATGCGTCTATGTAGACCTCCTTTGATAACCACAAATAAATTTAATAAGCTAAGGGTTAAATTTGGAATTTGAGCAGCAGCCGTTAAGTAACTGAAGAAATTTAACCGATATTCTGTGCCTTGGTCAGTTCCGTTTAATTTGTAGCTTACAAAATACTGAAATGATAAGTTAGTCAATATTTAAGGAATAGAAAGAATTATTAACTTACATCATATCCGATTGTCAAAAATGTATTCCATGGTAGAAGAACGCCAATTCCGTGAAACAAAAAAATTATATAAACCAGATTAAGACGATCGGTTTGAATTTCAACACCTCCGTTCATTTGTCCTGGGGCAGAATGTAGCACGCTTTCGTCTGTAGCATTTTTATCAGCTAATTAAAGCAAATTAATGATCAAAAATGTTTAAAAAACAAACATGAGTTATTTTGCTGTTTAAGTAGTGGATATGTAGCAGTTGGAAATTCACTATCGTTCAATGAGCTATTTTGTTCTCGACGATTGAATTCGTTCTCCATAAATGAGCAATTGAATAGTTATTGAACTCTAAAATTTAATTAATTAGATAACAGAATAACTTTCGATTTTTATTCATATAGAGTAAAAATTTATTTGTTCAAGATTTTCAAATTAAAAAAAAAAAGTAAAGATACTTAAAGTACTAACTCAAGTATTTGGACAACAGAAAAAAGCCTTGCAATAAAGCTAGGATTTTTAATTAAAGATTTTCCAGAGCAATAATCTTCTTAATAAAACAAGGAAAAGTTAAGAGTTTGCACAAATAAAACATCCAACAAAATTTTTTAATGCACCTAGTATTTTTTATGTATGAACAGTTGGGAAAAATGTCTATTTCTATCCACAGATATTATCTGCACATATTAACATAAATATGGGCAGACTCTTCTCCGCTAAATGAGAAGCTGTCAAGGACAAGTAGTTAAAATAAAATCGAATCACTTATTGACCATATTTTACAAACTGACTTTCTAACCCATAATTCTCATAAATGCAAGGTAATTAAATATTTGCATAAAATATTGAAACATGATAAAAAATACAAAAAAATATTTATGCAAAAATTTCTTATCTCTATGAATATAAATATAAATTCGCATTAAATTATGGTGAAATAGCACAATAATTTGATAAGAAAAATACAAGTTTTCAATTGATGTGATTTTTGATTTTGGGAGTTATATATGTTTGATCTCTACTCATTTAATTAAAGGGGATTATAAAATCTTTATGCATTCATTAAGTGATGCATTTTAGAACTTTCTGTCCAAAAATTTATCTAATAGATGTTTATTCATATAATAATAACCCAATCTGTCACGACCATATTCCTATAAATAAAAGAATTAAAAATGCAATATTCGTTTGAATACCGAAAACCCGAATCCAACTGGAGAGACTTCCATTTGAAGGAGCCCCCTTAAGGTTTATATATTGGTAAAATTATTATTGTTAAAAACAAACCAAACTCCCCAAAGCAAATGCGAAACTGGTACAAATGGAATTGACTCCTAGAATTATTTAAATATTTAAAAATCTAAAATAGAATAAAAAACCGCTATCATCTTTTCCGCTCTTTCATGTATTTGTTCTTCCGAATCTCTAGGATTCGCCTCTCGTTCATAACTATACATAAACTCGAGCATTTGTTCTTGGGTAGGGAACCTTTCAGGAAGAATCTCATAAAAGGGTGCATGATCCACATCGTAGTTGATACTATATTCAACAAAATGATTCGCAAAGTCAAATCCCCTGAATTAAAGAATTGATATCGTCAAAATAATTGACATTTGCTAACCTGTAATTGTAACTGGCATACTCAAAATCAATAAGAACAAGCCGCAGATCCATGGGATTGAAAGCATTTAGAGAATTATTTTGTCCACCATCTTCATATACTTCAGTAGATGACTGCATTCTTATATTCCCAGAACTTCCTTTTGGTAGAAGAATATTACCTTCTTGCAAGTCATTATGACAAAACGTCACTAAACTTTGGCTTTGTACGATCAAAGTACTAGAAAACTCATAAAATGATATAAATTAAAAAAGAAACCGTAAATTCTCAATTTCGTGCAACAAGTCATCACAATTAATCTTCTCAGGAGCCCATTGCGAATATTTTTGTGGCATGATAAAATCAATCGATCCACTAGGCGTCAGTCTTAATTGGTGCAACCACCTATCCAACGCGTCGCAAATATAGTCTGGCTAAAAGTAAAAAAATAATTCAAAAAAACTAATTTTTGTGCCTCTTTCCAAATAGGCACATCAAGCTGATGCACTCTAGCAAGTCTCTTCGCAATCTTATTTGCCATATTCGGATATGATATTTCTGTGCATGTAAGTGGTCTTGACTAAATAAAAATTGAAACTTTATCGTATAAGCTTTAAAAGTAAAGAGTAAAAAATAGTCAAACCGGGATGTATTCTTCTAACCGTCCTCCGCTGAAAATTCCATAGAGTTTTGGACCAAGATGGCGCTCAGAAAACAGCGTGAAAATTACAGACTCTGCAACCAAATGGCTCTCAGTTTCCGGATTAAAATAAACGCGAAGAAGCACTTTGTCAGGCTCATTTTTAATAGGAGGGTGATTTTCAGTTAGTCGACACAAGAAAAGCATGTTGCTCATGCCACCTCTAAAGAAAGTTTAAGAATTAATAATGGAATAATTGTCACGTAAACAAACTTGACTCTGTTGATTTTCAAGTCTTCGTGAGACACAGTCTTCCACGCACCTCCTAAGAATCTGGCACAAACTACGTGTGTTTTCTCCTTGAATTCAATGTGTGTGTTTGGATCTGCCTGAGGGTCCATTGTGCTTAAAAGCTCCTTCATCCCCCTGAAATCAAATCAATGAATAAGAAAAAATGCTCAAAAATATTTTAATAACCTTAAATGTTTGTCTGGTTCTATTTCCATTGGTGTAAACGATCGTTGATTTCTCTAAATAATAAAATTATTTAGAGAAATTCAAGAAAAAAAAAAAGAAAAAATTTTCTTTTTTAATTCAAGAAAAAATTTTCTTGAAAGTAAATGAAGGGTAAAAATAAAATGAAAGAAATCCAAACAAATGAAAAAGTGAAAGTCAAGGATTATTTATAAGAGCATTTAATCCGTTTCTTATTTAATACATCGCTGCTGTACGAGTTTTAAATACATATGTAATGAAAGAACACGACAACTGTGTTTGTTTACATTTTATGTAATACATAAGAAAACTTTTCAATTTGTTAAATTAATTAAATTGAAAAATTACTAAGCGCAGAAAGAAATAAGTGAACTGAAAGAAATAAGTATAAATAGGAAGAGGCTGTATTTCAAAAAAGTCTGACTTTTTAGAAAGCATATTTTATTTACCTGAATATCTGATGAACCAATACAAGAAAACTCGTTGGAAAGGTATGAAGCTGAATTTATGCAGGAATCTGCATTCGATTTGTTGTTATTAAGCATCTAAATTTTTTTATAAATTAGTACGTAAACGTATGTAGAATGACAAAAGAGAAAAATGTAAAACACGAACAATAAGAAGTCAGACAAGCAATAAAATTGTGAGAAAATGGGAGGTAGAGAATGCTCTCCTTTTGCATAGTCTTTTCTCATGCTTCGCTTCTCTGCTTTTGTTTAGTCAAGTATTATTATTTAAAAGTAAATAATTTGTAAAAGTTTGGCGAAATGCATTTTGGTCACTTTGTCCTATTTTTTGCCACTTTCCACTATTTAAGGAGACTTGGAGTTCGATTTGTTTCATTTTTACCACTTTATGTCTTTATCGATTTGCTTACTCAAATTATTGATTTATCATTTTAGTCTCCTTCATTTTCCACTAATCATTTTTCATTGTTTACAACTTTTTATTTTTCCAAGTTTAGCTTTATTATCATTTATGTCTGTCTAGTACTTGTTATCTGTTTATAATGTTTATTTAACACGTAAGGTTAAATAACTGCAATTCCAAACTTGGACATGAGTTCAGAATTTATTTTTCTGTTATGTTTGTCGTTCCTCTGCGTGTTTTTTCACTTTTTGTTTTCTCTACCGTGTTTCATCTATTCTTAATTTTAGTTTTTTCTTTTCTTTAAAATTTCATTTACAGAGCCTTACAACGTCCGAGAGGCGCGTACTCATGTTCGTCATCTGCGTGAACTTATGCGATCTCACGACATTTCTGATGCTGCTAATGGTGTTGAATTTGCTTCATTTACTTGCCTTTTTACCAGGAAGTGGAGAAGTGCCTCTTAAACATGCCTCAGACAACATTTGCTGAGCGTTTATGTCGTGACCGTGCACGTTTCAAAGTGAATGCCGATTTTTTGCAAGCTTGTGTTAGAGGAGCAACAGCGGTTATTTTCTTTTATTTTTGTTTTAAACTCTTTTTGAGAAACATTCTTTTATTTTAGGTTATTGATGGATCAGTTCTTAGCATCAATCCTTCTGACGAGCCGAGAATGCAAATGTTCATTTTGAATAATATTTTCCTTTCTTTTGGCTTTGATGTTAAGGATCTTTATAAGGTTTTTTTTTAATTCAGAATGTATTTTTAAATTTTATTTGTTTTTAGGAGATTAGAAGAGATGCAGCAGCTTCTGCCTCATATTCTGCTGATTTGGCTTCTGTCCAAGCATATGCCCATATTAATGACCCAAAACTACATACGTGTGGAATGGCTGTAATAGGTTTGCGTGGTTGCCGTATAATTGCTCAATCTATTATCCCAGGTTTGATTTTATATTTTGTTCCAAATAATTTTTTCCTAAAAATTATTTCTCTCAATTCTAGGCATTTTGGACCGTGAGCAGCATGAACCAATTATTTATGGAAGTTTCGATTCTGGCAAGACTGTTCTCTCAAATGATGTTTATGCTCAACTTTTGCAAAATTCTTCATAAATTTTAAAAATTCAACCTCATCTTATTTGGAATGACAAAGAAGCTGATGAATATGTTAAATTATATTCTTCTTATGAGAGCAAGGTTTATTCAATTTTTAATTTTCTTACTTTAATTCAATGAATTAAGGGAATAATTGGCAATGATAGAAGACATTATTTAATGGATTTGTTGAGAACTTTCCCTCCAGATGTTAATTTTTTGGAAGATGCTCAACCAACAGAAAAAGCCAAAGATTTGGGATATCCACGCAAATTTCCTCATAAACTTGTTTGTCTCAGACAGGAATTGGTTGATACATTTGTCGAGTATGCTTTTTTAATTAAATAATAGTTATATTTAAATCCTTTTCAGTGCAAAAATGTATGAGCAACGAAAAACTGCAACTTCAACGGAAAATCAATTAAAAGAAAATGATCAAAACAAAACTGAAGAAGAGGCAAAAGATGTTGCTGACCAATTCAACTTATTGCTCCAGCCAAAGATGAGACAAAATTGCCTATTTGAAGGACGGTGTAGGCTGGTTTTTATTTTTAAATTTTGTCCCGTATTTATAAGATGGTGCAAGGTAAAGGAGGTGCCATCGTGCATCTCCTTAGAGGTACATGTGGGAGGTCGTGTCTAGTGGAAACCTCTAGATTCAACACCCACACCTCTTAGGTAAGTTACCTGCGACAAAGTTGATTCCTTGTCAAGTTTTGCAAAAAAAAAAATAAATAAAAATAAAAAAAACAAAGCTGACGAGTTTGGATCCTTCGCCACGGGTAACAAAATTTTCTTATGCACCCACAAAAATTAAATAGCTGCCCTTCATTTAATTCAATCAGTAGTTAACCTATTGAGGGTTGGGGGAGTGGGGGGGGGGGGGGGTTTGATCATTGGGCATTCTTTCTTTTAATTTATCATCAGTTATTTTTAATTTTATCAGCACTACTATTTTCTTTTAATCTATTCGATGTCATGTTTCGGCTCTTCATGTTCTTCAAATTCTCCCTCATCATCAGCAGTGGCATCCTGGTATTGTTGATATTCCGATACCTAACAATATTTTTAAAAAATTAAAATTTAAAGACTCACCAAATCGTTCATATTCGATTCAGCTTCAGTAAATTCCATTTCATCCATTCCTTCGCCTGTGTACCAATGAAGAAAGGCCTTGCGCCTGAACATGGCTATAAGAAAAAATATTAGGTATTCTACAATAAACTGACAAGCAAGTTTTATGATTAAATACGTTTGTTTAATAATATCTACTTTGAACGTGTTAAACTATGTTTTTCCACTTACAAGTAAATTGTTCAGATATTCGCTTAAACAATTCTTGAATAGCAGTAGAGTTTCCAATAAAAGTAGCAGCCATCTTAACGCCTCTTGGAGGAATATCACAAACAGCAGTCTTTACATTATTTGGAATCCATTCAACAAAATAGGAAGAATTTTTGTTTTGAACATTTAACATTTGTTCATCAACCTTCAATTTTTTAAATTTTTTAAAATTACTTTTAATATTTCTCTGTACTTCTTTCATACTCATTCGACCTCGAAATATTGCTGCAACTGTTAGATATCTACTGAAATATTGAATTTTTTTAAGTGAAAGAATGTTATTTTCCTTTTGCAGTAAATTTCGTTTTAAATATTTACCCATGACGAGGATCGCAAGCTGCCATCATATTCTATACATAGAAGTTTTTTCTAATTTTTAAATATTTTTTTTTTCACTACCTTAGCATCAAACATTTGTTGAGTTAATTCTGGCACAGTCAAAGCCCTGTAATGCTGACTTCCTCGAGAAGTGAGAGGAGCAAATCCAGGCATAAAAAAGTGAAGACGTGGGAATGGAACCATGCTATAGTTGAGGGAGATTTGAAAATAAAAACAACATTTTGTCTTACTTTGTTGCTAATTTGCGTAAATCAGCATTTAACTGTCCCGGAAAGCGAAGACAAGTTGTTACACCTTTTAGGATTATTTTCAAGGAAAGGTAACAAAAGCATACCAGACATTGTCATACTCACTAAATGGTTAAGATCTCCATATGTTGGAGTTGTTAATTTTAAAGTTCTAAAACAAATATCATATAAAGCTTCATTATCAATACAAAATGTTTCATCTGTATTTTCAACTAGTTGGTGGACGGATAATGTTGCGTTGTAAGGCTTTAAAAATTTTAGGAATGTGGTCAAACTTGATTAATTTTAACAATTTTGACATTTTGTTTTTATTTTTTAAACATTTACCTCAACTACAGTATCCGATACTTTAGGCGAAGGAACAACAGAATCTAAAAGAAAGTGTCAGACTAATGGTATCCTATAAATACTCTCTTAAAATCAACATACAAGTAGCCATGATTCTATCAGGATATTCTTCTCTTATTTTACTAATTAACAAAGTTCCCATTCCAGAACCAGTACCACCACCCAAAGAATGAGTCATTTGAAAGCCCTATATAACAAATATTTATTTATTTTTTCATTTTTATTTAATGCCTGTAAGCAATCACAACTTTCTGCTTCTTTTCTAACAACATCTAAAACATTATCAACTAATTCAGCCCCTTCAGTGTAATGTCCTTTAGCCCAATTATTGCCTGCACCACTTTGACCTTGAAATTTTTAGATTTTTCTATTAAATTTAAATTTTATTTTCTACAAATTAATTTACCAAATACAAAGTTGTCAGGACGGAAAAGTTGACCGATCGGCCCAGCTCTTACTGAATCCATCGTCCCAGGCTCTAAATCAACCAAAACAGCCCTAGGTACATGCTTTCCACCTAATAATTAAGTTATCAAAGGTGATTTTCAGAAAATTTATTTAACTTACCGCTAGCCTCGTTGTAATAGACATTAATTCGTTCTAATTGTAAATCAGAGTCACCATTATACATTCTACATTATTAAGAAGCCGTTTAAAATATGTACGTATGATTACCCAGTAGGATCAATACCATGCTCATCAGATATTACTTCCCAAAATTTTGCACCTATTTGATTTCCGCATTGACCTGCCTGGATGTGAACTATCTCACGCATCTACAAGCACTACAAGATTATTATGCAAAGTCTTAATAAAGATTTTTCTAAAATTCTTTTTATGTTCAATTAATTGAGTCTAAGAGAGAAAATGTTAAGGATTTAAATGAATCAAATGCTAATGAGGGAAAAGGAAAGTGAAATTTTTGCATAAATAACCCTTGAAAGTCAATGTTCTGAAAAATAAGCAAAGAAAATTTATTTTTATTTAAATGTAAAACTTTGAAGACTACCACAAGAAAGTATTGATTATCCAACTTGTTTGTAAAAGTGAGGGAGGAAGCTTATAGTATTTTGAGAATTTATTTATTTAAATGAAAGACTAGAAGGATGTAGGAACATTAAAGACAAACCAGAATAATTCAGAATTTTTATAAGCTTTAAGTATCAGAATTATATTTATTTTGCATCTTTATTGCACTTAAAATGCTAATGTATAGGTCTGTGGGATTTGCAGATAGTAGCAAAACAAGACAGGTTGCTATGGAAACATAAGATTTGAAAATAAATAATAAATTGTAAAAAAATTAAAACTTAATTTTAGTTTACTCGTCTCGATACGAATTTAAGTTCAAGCTTATTTTCAGTATTTAATCTTTTTTAATCTTAAATTGCAGTTTAAAAATTTGGATTAATTAAATTTAATTGGTCACAGTTTGGTTTAGTATTTATTATCCATTAAGGCTTTAACATTTTAAATTTATATGATCCAATTTCAAAATTATTAAATCCTACATTATACTAATTTTAAGAATTATTAATTTGTCTTCGTATAACAAATTCCTACTACATATTCACTATAAAATTCCTTTTATTATACTTTAGGATTTTGAAATATAAAAAGCATTAATGACATGAACAATATATATGAATCTATTAAAGTCATGGAAATGGCAGTATGTTTTTTGAATATCGGCTTATCAGAATCTATGTTGTTTAAGTCGTAGATGATAAGAGTGACATATATGATGAATTCCTCCGGCAGGGCATGTTAACGTCGTCGAGTTCCATCCTCGAAGAAGACACCACCGTCGATTGCGCAATATTTCGGGCAGATTCCTTTCTCTCCTGATCCGCCAGGTGTTCCAGGGGTCCCAGGCTGTCCTGGGGATCCGTCATTTCCAGGTGGCCCTTGTGGGCCTGGCGGTCCTTTTGGTCCAGGTGTGCCCGCACCGCCTGGCTGTCCTGCTGGTCCTGGATTTCCAGGCTGACCAGGTGCTCCAGCATCTCCTTTAAATAAATAAATATATTAAATTATTTTGGAAAGAATTTAATTATTTAATTAATTATAATTAATATTTATTACTTTTTTCCTTAAATAATTTTAAATTAACTTAGATTTAGAAGGTAAATTATTAGTACAGTTATTAGGAAATGGAATTATTTACATAATTGAATGAATTTAAACATTGCATAATTTGTATTGATTTAAAATATAAATTACCTGGTGGGCCAGGAGGTGCAGGTCCGGCTTCTTGTGACTGTGCGGGTGCTCCAGGCTGGCCAGGACTGCCAGGTTGACCAGGTGCTCCTGGCGATCCAGGTGGCCCTAAAAAATTATTTTAAATCTTAAATTTAAAAAATCTTAATTTATCTTAATCTATACCTGCTGGGCCTGGTTCTCCTGGAGATGCTTGCCCGCCAGGCTGTCCAGCTGGCCCAGGGCCTCCACTCTGGCCAGGCGGTCCTGGAGGACCTTGCTGGCCTGGTTGACCTCCTGGACACGGCTTGCATGGTGGCTGTAAAATAATATTGAATTTTATGACTTTCAAGTCAATAGGGCAAACTCAATCGCTTACAACTTTGTCCAAACTCATCCTATCATTCTGAAATTACGATCAAACGACTCAGCTCGACGAGCCGCGTCGAATGAGATATAATTTTATGTATATATATACAGTAAAATGTGTGGGGGAGGGTGAATCTGCAAAAGTATAATTTAACAACGTACAGTTGTAACTTGTTGGCAAGGTGCTTGTTGAGACTTTCCTGGCTGTCCTGGGGATCCAGGGGCTCCTGGATTTCCTGGCCTTCCTGGGGGGCCGGGGGGACCAGCTGGACCTGGCCCCCCTCCGGAACAACAATCGCTGCATTGACCACCGCCGCCGCCACCACCAGAAGAAGCAACACCTCCACTCACGGGTGCTTCACCTCCACCATAACCAGCTTGACGTGCTGTACGATTTCCGCTAGCAGGAATACTTTTAAGTTGATTAACTTCTGACCAAATGTCCTTCGCTGTGCCCTATATTTTAAAAATTTCTTTAAAATTTCTCTAAATTCTATTGACCCAACCTGACATAAATTCAATTCTCTATCCATATTTGAGGCCACATTGGATACATAGCTTTGAAGCATTGGCAATGTAAAACATACGGAGACTAGAGAAATAACGGAGAAAGAGACCGTGGAATAGGCCACGAATCGGTAGGCTTTAATTCTAGATTCGTAGTCCATTTTTTGGTTTTTGCCTGTAAATTTAGTCATATCAATTTTAAAATAGTTGTTAGGTTTGATAATTAAATGTTTAAAAAATAAATTAAAAACCTAATGGAAAAACTCAAGAAAACCCCAGATAATATCACTATTAATCCTACATATATAGTTACCATAATAATCATCTTAATCCTATATGGTTACCTTATCATAACATCTAAGGTTTTAATTAATTTCTATAAACTTGAAATAACTATCAAATATAAAATAAGTGGTTGATATAAAATTTTTGATAAAATATTAAAATGATAATTGCTTATGGAGGTTTCGATGTTAAATAACCCAACTGCAAATAATATAAAAAAGCAAAGGTAAATGAGAAAGGTTTCGGTTCCAAAAAGGTGGAACGCTTAATCAAATGGGACGGAATGCTAGGTCATTGAGAGAATTTATAACGGGGCTTGCTCACAAATGTTTGGGCCTAAACTCCATTTATAATGGAAATTATCGCTGCTAGCGATAAATAAAAAATGTGATAGGTTTGAAATAGGGAGGGGAGGAGTACAAACAAAAAATAGGAATAATATATCGAAGAATGTTTAGTGCATAACCGCGCTTCAAAAGGGTAAGGTTTAGGGGCAGAATGAGGAGAACATTTTTGACGAAACGGCGATGAAACGACAATAAAGAAGAGTAAAAAAGAAAGTGATTGAAGCTGTTTTAACTTATAACAGCAATGCTTTCATTTCCGTAGAAGTAACAGTTACTTTTACGGCCTCAATTCCAGTTTGGTGGAATGGAGCTTTTTTTCCATGCTCCTTCATATTTTTTTTCTTTTTTAATTTCTTTATTAGTATGCAATAATTTATTGCAAATTGAGTGGTCCTTTATGGTAAATTAGACCCCAAAAATATTTTTTGGGAGGGGGAAAATGGCAAATATTAAAGGGGCAAAAAATAAAAGACGAAAATGAAGAAAAATAACTGTCCATTCGACAACACTGTCCTCTCGACTCTTCGTTCGACTCTCTTTGAAAAATATTCTTTCAACATTTTTCCATTTATTACAATGTAAAAGGTCTCCCATTATTTTTAAGTTTTCAAACAAAGAAAAATTAAAAGAAAATTTAATAAAATAACTTAAAAATATTTTTTATTTACCTTTTTCAATTTTACAACTTCGATAACTACATTGTATCAAAATAATATTTTCATATTTTTGAATGTAAAATAGGTATCCATTTTAATTAGTTATTTATTTTGCATACAATTTTGAACATCAAGAGGAACCGTTCAACTAATTTAATCAGTTGTAAATATAATTATTTATATGAATATATTTTTTATTATATATATTTATTATACTATGAAAGTAGCTGCTAAAAATAGAGAAAATATTAATCTTTCTGTTTTAATAGACAAATGATATCAGAAAAATTAACAACT